>JANCMC010000008.1:102482-117453 GCA_024363005.1 Charaxes varanes
GTTTCTGTCAGATGTACCAAAACTTCATTAACGCTAAAGATAGCGAGAAGTATCGACAAATAAGTCATGTTTTCCGACCGCGCTTACCCAAAATATGCCTATTCACTCTTTTTTTGAAGGTATTGAGATTATATTTGTTAGGAAACACTGACGCAGGAAGAGCATTCCACACCTTAGCAGTTTGTATGAGAAAGGAAGAGTCAAAGCGCTTCGTGCGAGTTGGTGGAAAATCAACAATCAATTACTTATTCGCTAGATTGTGTTTACAAAGGATCTTAATTACTAAAGTAGTTAACAATCCGCCGTGAGATGGCGTACAAAATTTTATAGTCTAAAATGAAATTAAAATTTAAATAATTAATTTTCGAGGTGTTCGTCCACAGAATAGGAACAGCCATCTATTAAAAATTTTTGAGGTTTAGCTTAAATATAGTATGTTTTTTCATTTATGTCTGCAGGTAAATTATTAAAAATTATAGCATAGTGCCCCTAGTGGTTTTAGGGATCCCTTTAACGTGCACACGAGCACACACCTCCACTGCCTGTGTTACCTTCCCTACCCAACCAGTTCTGATCAAACAGCTCAGATCAGATCTTATCCTATAATGATATCCTTCTTTTAGTCTTCATCATGGTGATGGCGATCAATTTTATTTCTGCGAATGTCTCTAAGGTTGCTAATAGATGGCGCTTTACTAAATTTCATTCTCGTACATATATGTACATGTTTTATGCTATGAAGTATACTTTAAACTTTATATGTTTTTATCTATAATCACGGACATCACAGTGTTTACAGAGTTCGCTACTTAATTATGAATATTTAATCCAGTGTTAGACGACAAAACTGCCTAATCACCCTCAAAAAGTCGCCCGTCACGATGAGCTCATCAAATATTCCTTCTAGGTACAAACTCTTTTACCTCTCTAATTATATTAGCTATTTTTAACTACAGTGCCAGTTATTCTACTTTAACATCGCTCATCATCATCATCCTCACTGTTTTAATGGATTGTTTTAATTGTATTTATTTCATGATAGATGTATACGATTATATACTTAATTGGACACTGTAAAGTAGTCGCGCCTCTGAGAATTCTAGAGGTTCGCGAGCTAGACTGAGACGGAAGACTGCAAGTTGAAGAGGAAATCGTGGCATAATCAATGGTGGGCATTTGAGTCTATCGCTAGGTTAATTTTGCTGCGACCAGGTGATGGACGGGTGACATTTTAAGACTGGTCTATATTTAATATCCGACCTCCTCCGTGTTTCGGAAGGCACGTAAAACAGTGACACCCGATTAATGTCACTGAGTGATATTAGTTGTGAGGTTGCAAATTCGTGGGGGTTTCGAGGATGACGTCAGACGGCAATCAGTCATCTTAACTCGCCTCACAGCCACATCCTCAGCAATCTCAGTAGACCCTGGTACTAGAACGGGATAAGGCTAGGAAGAAGAAGTCCTGCTAGGAACCCTTATTGTAGTTTCGTTCAGTCTGTCCATCCCTTCGTTCGTCTGTGCGCCCGCAAGGTGGTCTGTCCCTAGAATTTCCAAACTATTAAACGTCGAGACTTAAAATTTTCCATGTTGGTAGAGCATGCTAAAAACTCATTAGGAAAATTAATTTAAGCAAAATCAGAACAAATTGTGAAGTTATACCTATATCGCGTATCAAATACGTAACCCGTATCCGTATCTTGACCTATGTCAAGTCTTGGCCCATTTTTAAGTAGTAAAACCACAATTATACATGAAGCTAGTGGTACCAGTATTACTAGACCTTATTATGCCAATGATACAAGGATATTAAGTAACTGACATCATTTAATTGTCTTCGGTGTTCAATCACATTGACTGGCGGGCGCGGGGCGAAATATCAAACATATGGTGTAATATAAAAGTGTTCACGTACTAAACACACTTGCGGAAGCATGTAGCGGGCAAACTAGCGGTTGGTGCACGCGGCACGCTCGCGTTAATATCAAACGCATGAGGTGTTTGTGTGTGTTCACGTCGAATTACCGAAGAAGCGGGCGAGTCACTCGCTTCGTCCTCCATGTTTTCAACCTAATAACATCACATTTGTGCAAACGCTTGGCGGTCAATGTGTACTCGAACCCGCCACGTCTACCGCGCCCGCACCCGCTGCTGATCCCGCGCTTTCCTTCGTAATGAGCAATTACTGCTCAACATGCGCGCGCTTCGCCGCAAATTTGACGTGAACACACAAAAATCTCATGCGTTTGATATTGACGTTAGCGTATCATCCGCTAGTTTGCCCGCTATATTCTACCGGAGGTGCGTTCCGTACGTGAACACTTAGATAATAAACCATATTATGCTCGATATTTCGCGCCCCGCGCCCGCGAGTCAATGTGATCGAACACTTAGACCGATATAGGTTACAATGTGACTCCTTTAATGATAAGTGGTTAGCTATTTGGAACAGCTGATTAACGCTGAGAATGTTCAATAATCTCGATGGCTATTGAACATTCCCAGTACAGCCATGCAGTTATTACAATATGATGTTACTATTTTGAAAGTTGACAAAAAACCTTTATAAAGTCTATCTCCTGATGACGGTTTTGTAGGGAAACGTGCGTTGAGATACCTACATAACCGAGGGCCTAGCACGAACATTCTCGCTAGTTTTACTTACTTTGACATTCGAAACGAAACGTGAAATGAAGGTTCGTGCTTCCATTTTACACGACTTATATGGCCGTAATGTCGAGGATTCGATACGAAACGTGATAGTTCTGTTTTCATTCCTGCTAGCAATATTTAGGAACTAAATTATGTAATGTTTCATTTGACGTTCGGCTTCGAACGTAAAAGTAAGTAAAGCTATCGAGAATGATCGTCCTAGGTCCTCAGAAGATCAATTACGTGCTCCCCTTTACTCTCCTAATAGGATCTAGTCATTTAATTATTCCAACAAAGTTGCAGCCATGAGTTGGTTTTGAATAATAATGTCCAAATATTTAACTGAAAATAGACGTGCTATATTGATAGATGGAATCAAAAATATTTTCCTTATTATTTATGATTTAGGGGGATCTCCTGGCCGCGCGCCAGTTATCCGAATTATCGGGGAAATGAGAACTGCAGCCAACTGACATAGATTGGTATTAATTGCTCTAATTATGCAGTTTTTCAGCATTTCCCTAGAGGCGTTGATAAGTGCTATTGGGTCGCGTATTTTTACCGGTTTGAAAAAGGAATGTATCCTTTTTCTACTTCATACCCGACCTACTTTGTTTAAAAATTATTTGTCTATAATTTAACGATAGTACGTTTTTAGACGAAATGAGGGTACCGTAATAAATATTTCCACCATTACCTGTGTCTCGTGATTTCGTCCGCGTAAAATTAGGTGATATTGATTAAATTTTTAGTAGATTCAATGTTTTCGTGTGTTACATCCTGAGCTATAAATAAGGTACCCTGTGATATATCTTAAACAATGAGCTCTTAAAATTCCATCAAAATCTGCCTCTTAAAGTTCCATCAAAATCGGTTCTGCCGTTTCAAATAACACTCTTAACACAAAACGATATCTCAAATTAGTTTTAAAAGTACATAAACGCTGATGCTGACGATGATATAAAGTAGACAAAACTTCCGATAGTTTAAATTAAAATCCACGCGGCACTAGATTAAACAATAATAATTCTGATTATTAAATAATAATTTTTCGGGTTTTATATTCCGATGATTTAATTGGGACCTTGCAATTTGTACCCGAATAGTTAAGTCTCCAACGAGTCGAATTTATGAAGATTGTAAATTACTCTTGCTTCGATAAATTAAAAAAAAGAAAACAAAGTAGTTTTAATATCGCAAAATCAGTGCAGGTAGTCTTTTATTTATGGAGGCAGAGCTTCAGATAAAAGAATCCATAAAGTCGTGACACGAAACATCGTAAAATAGGTAAAACCAGACCGCGTATCGTACTTTTGGCAAATTTTATGCCCATCTCCGTTTCGGCAGCGATACCAAACGAAGGCAATCGATCGACCACAACACGCTAACACGATAAATTACTTTTTCCGTTCACTACATACAATTTTCGAAGAAAGCACTGCATGATTTGCAGACAGTCAGTTTAGATCTCAACGGTTGTTCGTGAAGACGTTTCGATCGATTGTCTCATTAATAAAGTGCACATCAAACTGGCAACGAAAGAAAATCGTCCCGTTATTCCTCTAAGGGCCAAGAGTGTCTGCTTAGCGGAACGCCCGAAGTCTCAACATGTCCGAAATATCCGTAGCGCTGACGCAATTCGAGGTCGGTTTTCCGATAAACAATATTTTCACAGACCACCCTCCACCGACCAGGCTAAGCCCCGGATTAAAAATAATGTGATTGTTAAAGAGCAAAAACGAAATGTTGTAGAGAAAGTACCATACGCGGTCTCTGTCCAAACACTGTCCATACCCATGACATATGCGGATAGCCCTAATTCAAGACACTCAACCTCCAAGCGTAATAGTATAAGTAACTTAAAGCGAATCGATAATAAAACTAAATCTAATCTTAAACAGGCCGTCGACAAGAAGCTGTGTAACACTGTGTGCGGAAAAGAGACAGAAAACAAGCTGCTGTTGCAAATAAGCGAAGCCGAACAAGTGTCCGACTTTGAGAGGATTCTTAATTCTAATGCAATACTCCGGGAACGTGCTCGACGACACGTGTGGCGAGACAGCGTCGCAACACACACCCCTTCGGCTTCAATACTTCCTCGACCAAGGTCCTCTTACTCTCTCCAAGCTGTGAGTCAAGCGTACGACACTCTATTTAGGCAACACGAGGAATCTCTTCAGGAATTCGTCGATAAACATCGACGAGAAATAGCTGATGAAAATAAAAACGCAACTACGAGCTTATTAGAAAACAATTGGTTGGAAAATCTTCAAGGTCTCTCCGAGTTTTACGAGGACGATCAGTCTTTGCAAAAAGAAATAGAAACAATTACTGATCGTATATTGTCACAGGAGGTTGAAGCACAGGGCGAGGCGTCTACACAGCGAAGCAACTTCAACGTTAATTTAGCTGGACTAATTAGTTTGCATGTGAACGGGGAAGGTGTGTCCCCAACGTTTCGTGACGACCTTGGCCCGTCACCCGAGGTAGAAAGATTGGACGGTTGTGATGAAAAGGAATGGCATACACCGATTATGAGCGCAAACTCCGACGACCGACATTTGCGGAACAATAGTGAATCGAATATCGATTGCCTGGCGCAAAACCTGAATACGGTTCATATCGAATGCGATGGGAAGGTGCCAGCCATAACGTTCAGCAATTGTTGCGAAAATCGCAATCAAGCTGATAAACCTAACAATAACAACTTCGCTATACATCTCGCCGTGCCCTCAATTGAGCGCATTGATGAGACACGGCCACCTATGATGTGATGCAGTATTGTGCCGTCCGAACTGATTGTTACGTCAGATCATTATAGCATATACCCCATAGATTACAATGATTGCAATAGAATCAGAGCCGTCGATGCCGAAGGAGATACAAATACCCAAAGTTGAGCCGACCCAAAGTTCACAAAAGACTCTCACTCGATCGAGTGCCGTGAGCCAAAAGTCTGTCGATTTAGTTGTTCATCCAGAGAGTTCAAACAACCCTTTACACAGGTCAAAACTAGCCCCAGTGCGATCCTCGTCGGAGTCCTCAGCAGGAAAGAAAATGCTGAACTTAAGGAAGACAAAAAACTCATCAATAGAGTCTACAATGAGTTTGCCGAACCAAAAGTCTTTAGAGAAGAAACACGGCAGTCTCAGGCATCAAAAATCCATCGGAGCTCATTCGGATGTAACTTTGAGCACACAGCCTACAATGTCAGACGACAGGAAGGCTCTCAGGGAGGCTTTGTATCAGGGTATATTTCATAGACACAGAAGGACAATTTTTGCGGTGGGATCTTTCCTTAGAATGCTTAGAAGCAAAACGTCCAACTATGATTCTATTAGGTCAGAATCGGATGAGATCTAGCGTTATTAGGCGCGTAGTGATTTTTTTAAACAGGTAGTGATACCACAGACTGCGAATGTGCTTTTTAAGAGTTATGACATTACATAACAATGTTATTAGATTTAGTAATTGTAACATTTCATTTGTATATTAAAATGTTCCTAATTAGTTTGGAAGCAGTTTTTATTCGCATCATATGTTTTGTTTAAATAAAATTTTATGCATAAATAGTTTAAGAGAATTAAGTTAACAATTTTTTTACTCTTAGCTGTCAAATTAAGTTTAATTTCCTCTTAAAAAGATGGCGAGGACTAAGGTTGATAATCGTTGCTGGCCTTTATTTGGAACGAGCTATGCTTCGCAAATATGCATAAGTTTTTTTCGTATCTGATGGGTACACGCAAGTGCACTTTAGCTACAAGTGACCTGCGCGAGTAAACAAACTTTACCACAATTTTGTTCAAATAATTCTCAATGGCGTCTTGCTTGTAATTTATTTGAATAATTCAAAGCAGCGTGACTTATTGACGCGCCTATAATGTATCTAAAATATACATTTACTAATCGTTTGAATAGAATAATGTAATATTTGATTTACTGTACAAAATATTTCTCTTTATTGTTTATAGAGATAACAGATTTTTATATAAAGATTATGCAGATAACAATTATATAAGCTTTTATGCTAAGTCCACCTAATTATTTGTAGTTTTAAAAGGTTGATATAATAATTTGGCGCTGTTTCGATAGATTCCATTAGTTAACGCAATCTAGGATTTCATTTTAAAAATGTTACTAATACAACATATTTTAGCTACTCGTCAAGAGATGGCGCTATACTGCTAAATGTACAAAGCTCTTCATAGTACTTCTTGTTGTAAGATGGCGCTACAAGTAGTATTTTTATAATATTTTTTATGTACCTAAATAAAATAAGGATAACATGTCCACATTGTCAAAATACAGGCAATAATTTTATGTCGATATTTTTAAACATAAATTACTTAAGTTAATTGATTAATGTAGTCTATTTCATTATAAACAAACTTTGTTATTAAATATAATTTTAATTTTTGCCTAGTTCAGTTGTATACACTAAAACAACTACTACGTATTTAAATAACTTCAGTTGTTTTGTAAGTAATATACTACATTAAAGAAAAAAAATAGTATAAATATAGCACCTATTGTACATTGCATGTATTTATGACTTAATTTTTTTTTAAATTATAATAACGAAATATAACTTTACTAAAACCGAAGTATACACTGTTACCGATGTCTAAGTTTATATACAAATTAATATGATCTTTAATTCCTACAAAATAAGGCTAAAATTTTATTGTATCTAGGTATTGTACCATATGGCGACTCAGGTAGGCGGGAAAAAAGCAGGCACAAAAACGCTTGCCTTCAAGTTTTGTCTGAGGCGTCGAGTGTTGTTACAGATGTAGTAACACCATATTTTTATTGCTTTTCGGAAATAACTGCGATCTGTTGAGAGTTAAATCCTGATAGTTTTATTTTTACAATATACAATAAATGATTGCGGACTTTATTGTACACAAATAACGAGGTTCTGTTTACTCTTTAAGTTTAACTTTACAAAAATAAATGTCTTTTTTTTTGTCAGACTATTTGACAACGGATGTTTATTGTAATGCCAGAGCCAGACATAGGTTCATTTGAATGATCATGTACTTTGGCCGGGGTCTTTGTGTAGCTGCACAAAGTTTTGTAGAAGTATGTGGTCTTCAAGGACAAAAATGTACAAACCCTTTGAGCTATGTCTGGCTCCGGCATAAGGCAAATTATTGCCTGCATTATAGGGATCAGACGGCTGATATACATATATGTTTTGAAGTAAAACTTTTTAGGCGCGTTGACATGGGATAGGCCATTATATTCGCGACACTGTTACAGTGACGACGCATCTGGCTGCATTCCACTAGTCGATTAGTAGAACGCAGCCTCTGTATTTTCTAATTTTCACTTTTATCGGCACTCCTGGACTGCCACAATTTTTTTTTTGAGTAATAGTTAAGCACGTTGTAGATAAATTACAGTAAAACAAATTAACTTGACTATATTTCAATGAATATTTATACCAGTCATATAAAGGTCAAATAATTTACGTTCATTGAAATCGAGTTTTTAAAAAAACGTTTAATTGTTTATTATCATTATATATTATTCATACCGTATCGCGCCTCAACCTCTTCGAACCTACGACAGCTATTTACATAATTAAAAAAATACCGTTTGAATTTAAATGGATCGTATAAAGGAAGTTAATGGAAAGGTATCAATAAAGATAACATACTTTGACGAACTGGACAAGATATACTTAGTGGCGTGTAACCCAGACGTGTGTTTATGTTTTTAAATCTTACCTAATTAAAAAATGTTAATTTATTTTTTGAAATGAAAACGTTCTTTAGGCACGGTGGGAATTTTTTGAGATGGTAAAAGTGATTAAATTCGCATCATCGTCACCGAACGCCTTCCATCAGCTATATGTATACTATGTGTATATGTGTACTTTTTGAGAAAACAAAAATCATGAGACTCCCGTGATCGTTACGAAACGCTTTACTTTGATGTCACCTTTACCTACACTTCGATTGGTTTTTACTTCTGTTGGGACTCTCTGTGTTAATGTTTTTAGACGCAATGGGCAGTGACCCTGCCTACTACTCCAGGTGTCGTGAGTTCGATTCTCACCTCAAATCTGAGTGTAGAATCTGTATATTTAAATATTTCTACAAAAAAATATATTTGTGTATCACAGGCGTCTGTTATCTATAACACAGGCATTAAGTTTTCTACCTTAGGAATAGACGTCCGTGTGTCATACAGTCCTGTATACATTTATTTATGTAATAGAAAATAGTGAAAAAGATAAACAAAGTCTTGAGCAGCCAAGACTGGTCTTAGTAATAAAAAATGTTTAACTGTCATAAGCAAGGATGTTTTTTTTAATTATACATACAAATGGATTAGTTTTTTTTTATACCGGAGCCAGACCTAGCTTAAAGTCTTTCTACATTTTTGACCTTGAAGTCCACAAAGTGCTAAAAAACTTTGTACAGTTACACAAAGTCCCCGGCTACACTACATGATCATTCAGATGAAGCTATATCTGGCTCCGGCATAAGAGTCGACACACACATACTATTGAAAAAAATATCAAAATTGATTAGACGTGGCTGGATGTAGTTTTATGCAAATTAAGTTACCCAAAAGTGATTCGCAAAGCGTTTATAACTTGTCATGACTCATAACAAGATATAAAACGAGACAGAGTGACAATTTAGAACGGAATATTACTGATAAAAATGGTGGAATGTATTTTATTACGTAATTCCGACGGCCATTATCGTCTTTGCATTAATTACTAATAACTAATAGCAATTTAGAATGATATTATAGTATTTAAAAAGGAATATTTAAGCACTTGCAAAATCAGTTTCATTACGCAATTTTACATTTATTACTACAACCGAATTCTCTTATTATGTACTATATTACGTAAATAAAGTTATAGTGCTGTCTGTATTTCTATTTGTGCGGGACAATGTTCGGCTAATATCGACAGAATCAATATATGATACATACAGCCTTAGTGGTGTTTATTAATATATATGTCACTTGCTATATGGCAATTTGATGGGCAATACGAGAAATATAATATAGAATTACTTTATTTTCTTTAAGAATGGGCTATATACACATAAACATAATATTCTAAAAATACATTATTTTCAGTAGCTATTGAAGACTTTTATACATTCTTATTACTAGAAAAAAAAATACGAAATATAGTATAAAATCAGCAATATAAGAATAATATTGTCAAATCATGGTCGTCCTAAATGGGTGATTCATGCCGCCGCGTTCTGAGTTCGTCCTTCGTGGAATGCTAGTAGTTCAAGTGTTCTAATTTCGAATATTTTATTTTATTTCTTAATTTTTACATGCCTTAGATGTTGTGAGTTTGTATATGACCAAAGAGTAATTTATATTTATTACTTCTTCGTAATATTTTTAGTAGTTTTTAGTGTTTAACATTAGCAACGTATGGAAGATATCAAATTTTCGATATTTTTGTTTTTTCTTGTGGTGACATACATATTCCGGGGGAAGTTTACGTATATAAATGACATTGCGAATCTATCGATACGTGTGGATAAAATACAATATATCATATTTAACTATTTGGCGCCAGGTACTCATTGCAATTCGAAACGAGACATATGAGTTCCTTAAATAGCGACCGCAGACTACGCATGTGGCATATTGTTTTTGATATTAAAAGTCCAAATTATTTAAGGAATTAAGTTAAGAAGTTGCAGTTTTTTAAACCCGTTTGAAAATCGAAACGAAAAAATCGCGTTGCCTCCGAGCGTAAACCTATTTCTCAACGATTAAAAAACATAATTTCAAAAACAGAACAAGTCAAGTGGAACGGCCGACTCTACTGCACGCACGGCGTCACGCACACTTGCGCACCAGCTGATTTACATTTCGTGTTTATTTGTACAATCGATGCGAAATTTTCAAACATATTGCCTTACGACAAAGTCTAATTTCGTTTGGACATAATTATTAGTGGTATTTTAGTTATCATTGTACACGGATATAAATGTAAGCTTATTTTAATGGAAATAAAGTTTATTTTAGATTGACAATAACTTGATGTGTTTTACATGTTGTATCTGAGTACACTGCCATACAATTTACGACCTTATTTTTTATAGGATTTGATGTATATTTCCTTGTGTATTTTCAAGCTTCTCGCTGTGTATACATTCAAATACAGGTCTGTTTATGAGATGGGTATGTGTGTGTTACTTTACCTGTATTATAATTTAAACATGGCGGACTTATTTTTATTTTATTATAATTAAAGCTTGTACTTTATGGATACATTATCATATCATAATTAACAAAATGCTTATTTAATTTGTGTTATTCTTGGTTGTAGTTAACCGTTATATTCATTTCGATCTATAGATGTTTCGAAAATGTTTTAAAGAAAGTCTGAAACCCGCTTGCTACTTCTCAATAGGGACAAATTGTGAATCTAAAATTTTAAACCATCTAAGTATAAACGTAAACGCACACGAAAACTTCATCAAATTAGGTCCAGCTGTGCCCTGTCTTCAGTTGCTGTATTCCTATGCAAGTGAGTGGTTATATTTAAAATTAAAACTTTGTGTCACTAAATACTGCGTTAAATATGTTCTAAATTCCAAAGTCAACAAACTATTAAATGCTAAAAATATAGGAAATATGTAATAAATAAAATAGCTGTGCAAATGAAACACTGACGTAAATCAAATTAAAAAAAAAAGACAATAATTGCAAGCAGAAAGGTTATATATTTTTTTAAGTAGTCTGCGTTCCATTCTGGGCCGATTCAATTCGAATTTCGAATATCATATTCAGCCAGCAACCGGTTGCCCTTGTAATAGTTGGCTGATGTTATCAAGCGGCCAGTTCTAAAAGACCTATGTCATAGCTCGACAATTTTCTTATTTCGAAGTACTAAAGGTTGTCGCGGCCAGTGATAGGGGTCTGTTTACAGTGGTCCTAAATCGTCGGCAAGTGCAACGCGAACGAAAATATACGGCGCGCTGAGTTGTTTTGCCGCCTTATCACTATTGTCATAGATTAAACGACGTAATAGGAATAGTTTTATGCCGAACATTTTATGTCTCTCAAATGACGTGTACTATAATTTTGCTTTAGGAATGCTACTAGATCAAAATAAAATAGTATACAAATATTTAAAATAAAACAGTGGCAAACCGGATGTGCCGACAAGAGTTAAAATCGTCAGAGATAACAGTGTGGCAAGCTCAATGGTTTTCCCCATCTCAATAATGCTCAACGCACCTAAAGAAGTTTTCACTTCAAAAATAACTTGTCACGAAAGGTATGTACACGTATAAGTGTAATACAATATTATTAACCCACTAATGCTTCAGTTTAGTACCTTCTTTATTAAAACAATGCCGAAATATAAATACAGTTTATACGTCAGCAAGAAAAGACTCGGAAGAAATGTATTTTATTTATCTAATTCCTGAATCGTTTCAATATTAATTAAGTAAGCTAAATTTGCTTAAAATACTGATAGTCGTTTTTAGAAGTCAGCAACCTTTTGGCAGGGAAAGACCGTATCGATAAGAAACTAGATATAACCGTGTCACTCTTATATAGTAACTATTTGAAAATAGGTGTCTAGTGTGGTAGTTACCTATTTATATAGATATTGTAAGCGATATAAAAATGCTAATTTTAGCACAATAGGACAAAATTTTACACTCGTGTAATGTAATTAATTATTAAATTATTATAAGAAATAGATTGCCATTTATAAAACAACCACTTGCCAGTAAAAGAGGGGTAAAGCCGGAAACGCGTTGCCCACCGCTTATTTATGCTAGCAGAAATAAATTTTGTATCGACTGTTCGTTGTGTAATCTGTGGGACGGGCGTAGCGCGCCGTGCGGGGCGAAGGCGGGCTCTCGGCCCGCCAACTTAAAAATGCCGCCGCAGAGCCTCCGAATCGATACGCCGCGCGTCACGTGCCGTCGAGCGCGACCAATAGCAAGAGAGCGGCGGGCGGGGGCCGCTCTCCGCCGTCAGTGCACGACCGAACGCCAAGGGGAACAGTCACTTGTTCACCTTCCGCTCGATTTCTCCGAAAACCGGTTCGTTTAAACCCGTGTCATGTTATAGTTTAGTGCCATGAGTGCGTGGACGGAGGAAGTGTTATCTTGGCGCGACGAAAGGCTCGGTCTTACCGAGCTGCCGAGTACGACGAGGCGAAAAAATCGTACCGCGCCTTATAGGCTCCATCGGCCTCACTTGTCGACGGCTCACGTGCCCGAACCTGTACCAGAACCGCAAGGTACTCATATCTCGAGGCTATATCCAGAGCTGCTAGCTTTAATATTTGAAAGACTGCCTGTTCGGGACAGAGGGAGAGCGGCCCAAGTTTGCCGCGCTTGGAGAGATGCAGCGGACCGTAGATCAGTTTGGCGCGGGGTGGAGGCAGCATTGCATCTAAGAAGGCCAGCTCCAGTACTTTTTGCGTCGTTGGCGAGACGTGGAGTGCGGAAACTGCAAGTCCTTTCACTGAGACGCGGCTTGAGAGATGCAGTCGCCGCGCTGCCTGGGCTAGAGTCTCTTTCCTTGAGTGGTTGCTACAGTGTAACCGATGCGGCACTGGCTAGTGCATTTGCTACCGAATTACCAGCACTGAAGAGATTGGATCTCTCTTTGTGTAAACAGGTGACAGACTCTTCCCTCGGTAGAATAGCGCAATCGCTTAAAAACTTAGAAGAATTAGAATTGGGAGGATGTTGCAACGTTACAGATACTGGTCTACTTTTAATCGCTTGGGGTTTACGGAAACTTCGCCGTTTGAACTTAAGATCATGCTGGCACGTAAACGATGATGGAATAGCGCATCTGTGCGGCGGAGGCGAAGCAAGAGGCACTCCAGAACTAGAATACTTGGGATTGCAAGACTGCCAAAGGCTAACTGACGAAGCTTTAAAACATGCTGCCACCGGTCTTCCTAAACTAAAATCTATTAATCTATCCTTCTGTGTAGCAGTAACGGATGCGGGATTGAGGCATTTGGCGAGACTTCCTCATTTAGAAGACGTAAATTTGCGCGCCTGCGATGGCGTTTCAGACGCTGGGGTAGCTCATTTAGCAGAAAGCGGAAGATTAAGAGCTTTAGATGTATCTTTCTGCGATAAAGTCGGAGACGAGGCATTGTCCCATGCCACACTTGGGTTATCTGGACTGCGTTCGTTATCTTTGAGCGCTTGTCGCCTGACGGATGAAGGTTTGGAAAGGGTAGCAAGGCTATCGCAGCTCGAAACGCTCAATATAGGCCAGTGCACAAGGGTCACTGATAGGGGACTCCGGGCCCTCGGCGAGGGTTTACGTAATTTGAAAGCAATAGACTTGTATGGATGCACATGTATAACTCCGCAGGGCTTAGACCATATTGTGAAGCTACCCCGACTCAGTGTACTTAACCTCGGTCTGTGGCATGTGCGGTGACCACACATAGACTAGTTTCTTGTGTCACGTTTGTCTGTGTGAGTGCAACGCCATGTTTAAGTGAGGGAACCATCAAGGTTGGACAGTTAATACAGAATTAACCAATTCTAAGATATTATTATTGATAGTTAGGAAACGGGGTTGCTTTCTCGTAATGTTTTGACAGTTAAGTTGATCGTTGACAGATTGTTGGATTACTGTGATTTTTTTTAATTTGTCCCGTTTAGTTGAATCGAAAGAAAGTTGCCCCGACGCCTAGTCGCAATGGAAAGCTAGATCTTTTTGTCTTCATAATTGTTTTTTGGATAATTTATTGTGGTACAGTGTATTAAACGTAATTAATGTAATCATCTATTCGTAGAAAACGAAAAGGTCTAGTTTTTTTAATCTAAATTGCTCTATTAGTTAGATTAGCTGTTCTTATAATTGATGTTTTTGATTCGACCGTATGGGAAATTGCAATTTGTTAATGAAGTTCCCAATCATAATTTGTGGCATCAACATTCTTATGGAAAACCGTTGTAGTTATTTGATTAACGGCGTAAATAATTAATATTAGCTTTTATTAGATCCCAATCAACGATATTGTTCCGTTATATTAATTTTAAACATGTTGTTACATTGAACAAAATTACCTTTTTGTCACATCTGTAGCCGTTTTTAATCTTACGGGGTTTTAAAAGTCGAGGCCATGTCAATGTCGCAAATTTAAAAAAGTAAATTGCTACAAAAATATGGCAGCTAGTATCGTTCCATAGACAATTTTATATAACTGTAGAAAGATCGACCGCCTATATGCCATTAACCTATTTTTTTCTAAATGAGCTTAAAGGCAATTTTAAAACTTACCCATTCCAAGAAATAATATTTTTACCTATGATTGCCA
>JANCMC010000008.1:279490-290112 GCA_024363005.1 Charaxes varanes
TTTTCAGCCTTATGTACGTGGTATACCAGACTATGATTATGTAATTGGTACGCTGAGATTTATAAGAAATTCCAGACCAACTAGCGCAAGAGAAGAAACTACTTCAGAACCATTCCAGGCCTTTGGAGGTCAAGGATTCACCCTTCGTACTGCCAAGTCTAAAAACTAAATAATATGTAACGGGTCATCCGTAAATTACGTCACGCTTTAGGGGCGAGGGGAGTAGGATATCACCAAAATGTGACATTGTGTAACAATCGGCAGAGGGACGTCAAAAGCATTGTGACGTCAAATGTCAAAATTAAAAAACGAAAGTGCTGTTTTTCTTTAATTATTTAAAATTAATACGTGGAGCGAATGCTTTAGGTACCATTTTACGGAAATTGCGCGGACGGAGGAGTAGGAAATTCGGCATAGTTGTAGTTCATATAGAGGAAAGTGTGCGAATGCTAATATTTTTTTATAATATGCAATATTAATATACTAAATTATTAAAGTAAAATCATACGCACACCAATGCTAGACGATTTACACACATTTATATGATGATATCAAAGCGTATCTAATAATAGAATATTATTTGTCAAATTTTATTTTTCTGTGATTAGAACAATATATGTTGTACGCAAATAGCATTATGGGGGAATTTCGACCAGCCGATCTCTAGTTAATTTTAATTTATGCATAGAATTCAAAAATATGTGACGTCACACCAAAGGAGAGGGGGTTCGAAAATGCGAAAACCTGTGACTGTTGGGTTGTTACAAGAATTGTAAAATTCGTGTGACATAATTCATGGGTGACCCTTAATAATAAAAATTATAACTGAATGTTGGACTTTAAATTTTATCCTTAAACATGAATGAGAAATATTGATAACTCCCTTTAATGGTGTGCCATATGTGGGTATTTCTTAAATGTTTATTTTTTTATTTAAATAATTTAAGAATTTCATACTTCAATCTGAGTCAAAGTCCCAGGCACTGCTTTGGTTCCTTCCTCTGGAATACCATGGACCCAGCACCCTCACAGTATCCATGGTATGCTCAGAAATTCATCTCACTAGAAGATTAAATTAAAAAAAAACTTGTCAAATAATTGATAGAATCAGGCGTTACTTTGCGGAAATCCATGTACTTTTCCTTTCTTATAATAATTTTCCATTATGTTCTATTGTAAATATGTTGAAGGTACAATTACTTTTCTTTAAAAATTTTGGAAACATTAACAATTTTGTATTCCATGGAATTATGTAATTAAATAAATTAATAAAGAGTACAATTTCAAACGTAAATTCTTTTAATCATTAATTTGTTTTAAAATTTAACCAGTATTGAAATGTTGGGAAGTTACACATTTACTTACAAAAATGTATACTTTGTAACACTCCTTGTCCTTCAACTTTTTTAAATGTGAAGTCTTTTCAAAACTATATTTTCTCATCTAACATATTTTCTCATCTCTCAATTTGTAAGGCTTAGAATAAAACAAATATTTTTAATAGAAGAATTTAATATCTAGTACAAAACTGAGGCTACAAGGTCATCATATATTAAATTTTACAATAATAACATAATTTTAATAAAAAGAAATTCTCTTTTTAAATAATATTAAAATACTATGTTTGTATCTTGACCTGAATTATAGTGAAACAAAATTGAAAGCTTATTACTTGGGAATCAAGCATCTTACATATTCAATTTTATTATCCTTGGTAATTTTTATATATGAGTCCCAAACTTAAGGTGAAAATTCCCTCCACATTTTTGGCAATAAGAGAGCATGCACATTTTACGCATATTAATTAAAAAAAGCTTACATTTCCATGGGAAACCAACATCTCTAAAGACCATCTGATAAAAACGGACATGTAGTTTAACCTAACGAATGAGCTCACCAAAGACAAAACCAGCTAATATGCAGTGGAGATAGGAGCAAGGGGTATACCAGCAAAATCCCTGTACAACCTACTAAAAGATTTTGGCTTGTCAAGAACTACAATAAGTTCTTTATTAGATAGGGAATCCAAAGCTGCACTAGTATGATCATACCCGATTTGACTAGGCAGGGGAGGGAACACTGGCAGTGAAGGTGAGTGTCAGTGATCACTAGAAAGATCACTCTTAAACCTACACATGGGTCATAAGTCCCGGCCACTGCTATAGCCCCTCTCTTTGCAACGTGATGGACCCTGCACCTGCACAGAGAATCCATGGAATGCTAAGAAACATTCTTTATTGTCTCTTAATTATGTTAAAGATATTTTCTATTTCTCACATAAAGTTTTCAGGTGCTTATTTCATTCTTTATTACCCCATACTTCCTGTAAAGTTATAATAAACTTGTACATCTCAATGTTTATGCTTCATTCACATTGTAAATGCAAAACTTCCAGTCTTTTTTTTTTTAGAAAGAATGCTGAGAATACTTCAGGTATACGAAAACAATCCTGTTACCTCTTCTCTAAGCTTAAAGCTTGTGCCAGGAGTGTACTTAATAATAACTCACATTGTCAAGGTTTGCATTGAGTCCTTACAGTTTAAAATTTAGCTTTTCCAAGAGATCTTTTAATATTAGGATTCATCAAAAAGTTCTTTCTTCATCAATCTTTCCTTATCTTCCCTTTAAGCTTGATTTCATGATTGCATTCTTTTATAGGTTTCTGCGTCCATTCATATAAATGCTTACTGAAGTCTTAATGCAATCTTATTATTTCAAGACGCACACGATCTCAAGACTCATTAAAACGCAAGAGTTTGAACTTTAATATTACACAAATTGAAAGTTGCAGTATATACCCCTAACAAACAAAGATGAATTTGGAATTATGATAGTCAATATCTTACATTCATTCAGCACAATGTAAATATTACATGCTTAAATTGCTAAAAATGATGTTAGAATCTCTTTAAAAACTCTTCAGAGCAAATTCTCGCTCGCGCATTTACAGCTAGCTTCATTTCGCTTATCTCTTTATCAATCTCTTCCATAAAATAAATCACAAAATCTACCAACTTATGTTTATACATTTGCTCAGTATGGAAATTTGTAATAAGGAAACTGATATGATATCCGTCTACCGGCTTCCGTCGAAGAACGATAAAATTTTCCGCCCTCATCATCATAAAGCGCATAAACTTTTTACATAAAATTTTCTCGATTTCATCAGCTTGTTTGATCATAATACTTATCCTTATAGAATTAATAGACGATTCTATCAAAACTTTCTCATTAGCATTCCGTGAAATTATTACAGGATTTAATAACAACTCTTTACTCGTTCCAACTTCTACCTCCGGTTTATTATATCTTTCTACGACCTGGGATGAAAAATGTTCTAAACACATAGCAGACGTAAGAGTGTGGCGTACGGCCGTTAAATATGGCTTTAGTGTAGCCGACATAGTTCCAATTAATTGAAGAATTCACTTGAAAATACCACACCTACACTAAGTTTTATCTCCGAATTCCGATGAGACGATTCACGATGACAAGTTGACAACATTGACAAGTGACAGACAAATCCTGGAGTATAAAGACAAAGAGACATCAAAAGCCAGATAATTAATAAAAATATGAAATCCCAAATATTAATTAATAATGGAACAATGAAATAGCAAAAAATGTTTGTTTTGATTTTCTAAAAATTAGTCTGAAAATTGTTTAGATATGACTAAAGGGCTATAAAAAGAATTATCAAAGTTTCACCCTTTATTGACAGCAGCACTATCATAATTTGCGAAAATATTTAGTATGTAAAAAGAGATCTCCTTACGTCTACATTCCATAGAAACAACGAAGGAGAAGGACAATAATGGCGGACGTTTTGTAAAGTGACGCAAGCTAACGTTCTACGGCATGCGTTTATCTAATTTTTCAATACTCGGAGTAGTTGAACAATTATTTACGTTATCAATAAACACATGACCAATTAGGCTTGTAGTCATATATAGCTTAAAGAATGGCTCGCGAGTTTGATCATCTCTTTAAACTGCTGATAATCGGTGACAGTGGTGAGTGGGCGAGGCCTGTGTTTGCAAGTGATGATGGAGCTTCATTTTCCAATAGAGGCCATCAGTGGAATGATGTTCTTGTTTTGCAGGTGTAGGAAAGAGCTGTCTTCTACTGCGGTTTGCAGATAATACGTTCTCCGGTAGTTATATTACAACGATAGGTGTAGATTTCAAAATAAGAACTTTAGAGATAAACGGTGAGCGAGTTAAGCTGCAGATATGGGATACAGCTGGCCAGGAAAGGTTCAGGACGATCACTAGCACGTACTACAGAGGGACGCACGGTGTCATCGTGGTGTACGATGTCACAAATGGAGAGTCCTTCGCCAATGTCAAGAGATGGCTGCATGAAATTGAACAGAATTGCGATGTAGTCAACAAAGTTTTAGGTAAGGTATAACATCCTAAAACATCTTTGATTTAAAAACAAATTTTAGTAAAATATTTGACATTCTAACCCAAGAATAGGCTAAATTATAGATATGAAATTAATTGTAATTGTGGGTGTATTGAGGAAAAGTTCTTCTTCCGGTCAAGAAGTCAAGTTTGAATTTTTGTTTTGGGTGCTAGTGTAGGTATATTAAGTCCTCTGAACTTTGAAAAAAAAAAAAAAAAAAAAAACTACTAGAAAAGTGATAACAATGGCTGTTCTGTGTGTCTGGGGATATATTCTCTGCAGCTCTTCATAGTTTTGTGAAAGTTCAACAAACCCCCAGAAAATTGTTAAATATTGTGGCAATGCCACATTTTATCATTGCCTCTCTTTGGGTCTTCTCCTTTTTTTTTGCAAGATTTGTATAATGGTATTTGTATAATTTGTATAATGTAATCAAATGAACATAAAGCTAGAGTTAGAACAAGAGCATTCTTTCTTGAACCTTTAGAGTATATGAAAGTATGCTCTTAAACCAAAATATCAGAACAGAACAACAAAAGAATCCTGTATGTCTGCTTAAACTAAAAGAATTTGATAGAGTAGGGGTAGAATGAGTATTCGTTTATCTGATGTAAATCAGCGTTCATAGTACATTTTTAAGTAAAATAAATATGTTACTTATTTTGACAATCTGTATGAAAGTACTAGCAATATTATTTGCTGACATTGAGTGCCCAGTATTTCATGTTATATTGTTGTAGCTAAAAATAACATTAGTGATATGCTTAAATTAAAAAAAAGCTTCCAAGTCAACATGAATCATTTGTTGTACTAATATAAGTCCAATATTGATTAAAATTAAGATAATGGGTTGTTACTTTTATAAAATATATTCTTATTTTTTCGTCTATAAATGCCCCTTTAATTCATTGAGTATTGTTTTATATACATATAAATAAAAATAAACCTAGTTAATTGATAGAATCAGGAGGACAGTTCAGGTCTCCTGCACTCAGCAGGGTCCTTGGGATCTGTGTCATAGCTACTGGCTGCCACAACTAAGGGATTGGGGTGTCAGAGCGAAAAGATAAAATAAGATAGGATCTATCTTTCAAACAGTTAAGATTTTGCTAGACAAGAGTGGTTTCCATAAGTAGCCCTATGGCTGCTCAAAGAACAGTCTTTATTCCAGTAAAATTAGAGAAAACTATATAAGAAGTTTATTGCATCACAAAAACAAAATTAATAAGCTAAAAACTTAGCATTTGATATATTTATGGTATGTCTTGCAGTTGGTAATAAAAATGACTGCCCATCAAGGAAAGTAGTGGTAACTGAGGATGCCCAAAGATTTGCCAATCAGATGAACATACCCTTGTTTGAAACCAGTGCAAAAGAAAATATAAATGTTGAGGAAATGTTTCTTACAATCACAAAAATGGTAAGTTTAATTTTAAGGTACTTTTATCTGTATATTAATAAGAGAAGTGAATATTTTTTGTACCATTTTATGAGTATTTCGCAGGTGGATGTGTATGAACTTTGGCACAATTATAGTTTATATAGAGGAAGCTGTAAAAATGCTAATCTTATTTTAAGCATGCAATATTAAAATATGAAATTATTAAAATAAAACTACGTTCACACTAATGCCAGACAATTTACACACACATGTATACCTTTTACTATAAGATTGTGTCAAAGCATAGATATGGCAACGGTAAAAATATTGCTAGACAAATATTACAATGTTATTGTACAATGAATTCAAACTTTGTATATGGCTATGAAATAAGCATAAAGTACGCAAATCTAAAGATCTACGGCCTATTTTAGAAAGCCAGGTGATCTCTAATAAGTATTAATTTTCGAATAGAAATACAAATAATCTGATTCATTACTAAGTAAACATCTGTTCATTACTATTGCATATTATTGATTATTATACTGTACCCTGTAATAACAGCAATTATCAGAAAGAAGCCATAACATCCTGTGTGCTGTTGTTCACCCACTCTGTCTTAAAACAAATGTGGTTATGGCAAGCTTAATAAAATAAAGACCACTATAAAAACCAAACAAATACTCAAAGCGTGAATTGTTTTCTTTATCTACAAAAATTATATTTTAAGTAGAGTGCAAACTCTTTATTATAAACTATATCATTGTAAAGTTTTATTCAAATCCATTCAGTAATTTTTCTGTGAAACAGCACAGAAACAGCAAGAAACAGCATTAAACAAATATACATCCATTTGCAGAAACTTTCCGTTTATAATATTAGTAAGACAAAGGGGTTTTGTTATAAGGAGGGATTAAAAGTAACCACATGTGTATCACAAATTATGTTACTTTTTGTTTATTACTTTTTAAGGAGAATTATACTATTCGAAACATGTATAATCTGTTAATTTTGTATGACGCTTTTTCTATGGTAATACTTGTTTTGTATTTTCTTAAACTCTCTAAGCATATCTAACTTTGGCAACTGATGATTTTTTTATAACAGACAATACTATTTAACATGATTTAACATTTCCTAAAGACAATGAACGGTAAGATTAATGTTGCATGTGTTCGAAACAATTAACAATAACAAAAGCGAGGCAGATGCTTACGACCTCAAGGTGACTTCTTAAAAATAAGCTTATTATAAACACAAGTACAATATTAAATACTTTTGTACACATTTGCTGATATCTAAATATGATAGTTCTTGAACAGTTAGTTTTGATGTAAACCAACCGAACTGACATTATTTCTATGTAATAGGGAGTTTCTCTTTAAAACAAACGAAATTATAAAGCCCAAAAAACATCCCCTTTACCATTGAGTTGTTGAGGCTCTAAGAATCTCTTATTAGTAAGTTTATTTATTAAAATTTGTTCTTTTTAATAATTCCAGGTATTAAGATCCAAATTAGAAATGAAGGAGAGACAAAATGTAACAGCAAACGACACAGTACACTTAAAGAAGGGTAATAAAACAAAGAAGAAATGTTGCTAGTGTTGACACTATATGGCGATAAGCTAAGGGATGTCGCTTGTATGATGCTCAAATTGAGATATAATTGCACAACCCTCGCAGGACACTTTGTACCTCGGCCATAAAATGTTTACCAATGAAATAGAAAGTTCTTTTGTTGGTGTAAGGTACAAAAAGTGTATTTTGACATCAGCATATACAGTTTAGTCTTATGAAAGTAGTGGAATTTTGTACCTTGATGTGTAAGTTGATCTCTGTTGAATATTATCATGGCAGTGTTGCTGTTATTATAAAAGAGCTTATATACAGATACCAGAAACCTTGCGTTACTCCTACCTATAAACAAATCAGGCGCGGATCCACCTTTGTGGGGACGATGGGCATGCCCATCACCCTGTTCACGTTACGGTTTACCCGAGAGTACAACCTATACAGCCATACCTGTGCAGGTAGCCCAGAGCGTGTATGGGACTACATTTGTACCTGTGTAGGCAACCAGGGCAAAATTGAATATCAATTTTCAATATATTTTCTATAGTGCACCAGAACATCCCCATACATGTGACCGGCGTGCTATCCCACTGCGCAAGCAAAGCTGCTGAAAAATCCATCCTGTACCCC
This sequence comes from Charaxes varanes, assembly GCA_024363005.1. Classification (NCBI taxonomy): domain Eukaryota; kingdom Metazoa; phylum Arthropoda; class Insecta; order Lepidoptera; family Nymphalidae; genus Charaxes; species Charaxes varanes. The sequence goes on from JANCMC010000008.1 coordinate 287,486, forward strand.
GCAACGTGGATATCAGGCATAATAGATGTACTGTCACACTTTCACAGTCCATTGAGATAGCAATTACTTACAAAAAACAATGTATCAAAGTCATATATTTTAAAGACATATCGTTTGTAGGAATGCACTATATCAATTATAGACAGGTTCAGATAGGGAATCGCATTTGGGGTCTAATTGGTCAAAAATTGAATGGCTGTGCCCACTATCTGTTTTGAAGGCTAGATCCGCGCCTGATACCAGTAGCGTGTTACAAATGATAATAACAAATAATTTATATCAAAATGTTACGTCTACAATATCACAACCTTCAACAATTTACCATAGGCGTTAGAACATTTAGAAGTGATAAACATGTTATATGAATAAACTTGTCTTAGAAGTCTTATTTTATGGCATGTATTGTTGTCAATTTTTAAATATTTTGCTAAAGTAAAATATGAATAAATATACATCCCCCTAGAACGAAAATAAAAGAAAATTTGAGTACATCTGAAAGGTTTTTAAATAATTATATTATGTTGATATCAAAAGAAAAGTCTCCATTACATGTGGGACAGTTAATAATTATTGAATGTGTGTATTAATAATTCAATTTAAGGTTACAATAATCAATGCTTGTTTTAAACATATAAACAACTTCTGCCAAATGGGTAAAATAAAATTGTAGGAAAATAATGCTTTATGTCAAAATTAATTTACTATAATAAAACCGAGACAAAAATATATTTTTTTAAATGCTGTTAAAAACAAAAATACAAATAAGTTCAGCTAGTAAAATTAATAAAAAATAGAAAAGAAAAATAATTCAGGACAGTCCTTTTTTATTCTACTGGGAAGACAATCAGTAAATGCACTGTAGTAACAGATTCCAATATGACCTTTGTCTTCCCATATAAAAGCAACTTAAAACTTTTTTATGCCAACACTAATAAGAAAACAAAAATTGTATAATTTTAAGAGATAAAGGAAAGCAAAAATTTACTATAACCATGATTTTTAGTCACTTAAAAACACATTGCTTTTTGTAATCATGAATTGTATTTTTTTTATTTTATGGACTGTACACAAAACTCAAATATCTAGATAGGAATTGCATAAATGACAGTTGCACATAATATTTATTTTAGTGACGTGAATGAAATATATTTCCCGCTAGGTCAATCTATACTTGGCATGAGTCTGTGCTGGGTTGATCAATCTCAAATTTAGGAGCATTATGGATAATTTACTCCAAAAATTATATTAGGCTGTTATGAATGCATAGTTAATGTGTATAATTGTACTCTCATAATTAAAACTTATGTGATGGAGTGATTGATGTGCGCAAAGTTGCTAGATATAATTGTAAACAAGTAGTTTAAAGTTTTTTTGACGTGATAACGGCTTATAAATCTATGAACGCCGGTTATACGCACGAAAGTGTCACGTTCCGCCTGAGCCGAGTGTGCAAGCAAAAGCGCGGTACAAGCAATAGAGAGGCGCGATCAAGCTAACCGTTATCACGGAAAATTATCGTCCGAAACCGTGACAGACAATCAATTTTTTTTTAGTGGAGTAATGAACCATTTTATTACGTGATGAAATCTTTTCGAAAAACTCTTTAACACATTTTCAGTGTATTTTTTTAAGTTTGAAATAAACCTTAGCCACTTGACTCAGCTGCTATCATGGATTATTTTATATATAAATCATACTAGCATTCAATGTATCTCATTGTACATGTATTTTCTACAACCATGATTTACTAGTTGTGTAGGAATTTTTTTACTGATGAATTTCTTTAATATACTCGAAACCTATTTTAACTTCTGATTTGATATTTGAATAAACAGTATTTAATTATACAACAACATTTAGAGATGATGAAAGGCGTTCCTTAAACGGTCTACGTGGAACAATATTGCGCAATGATTGAACGAAAGTTTGAGAGTTTAATTTTTATCGCACCATACTTTTCCATTGCATCGTGTAGGGTTATTAGGCGCAGTATTTTTCAGTCTGTGTTTATGTCTTGATGTACTCGTGTGCCTTCAAAAATGGCGGAAAAAGAGAATTAAAAAGTTATTTTATTATAATAACAACATTGTCCTGTCCATATTATTGTACAATGTTGTTGTAGGTCTAGGGAACGCCTAAAAATGCAGTTTATGTCTATGGTAGCCTACTTTGTGACAGCATGTCCACAAATTATTTAGCGGTTCATTGAACTAAAGCCATTAAACAATGTCATCACAGGATTTTAATGACAGTTAAAGTATTAAAACATGATTGTTTTTAAGTATTATTTTATACTATTAAACTTTTAATTTCTTATAATAATTGATGAATTTTGAATACAATTGCCAGTGCATTAGGGACCTAATGTATAATCTCTTGAAAAAAAGATTAATAGTTTACTATAGTGTGGCTCCAGTATATAAATTATAAAATTGAATCATATTTATATTTTTTTTAAATTAATATTGGCAAAGTATATTCTGATACGCATGAAGGAAGTCATATTTAAAAGTTATGTTAACCTTATGAAATTTTATCTTATAACCTTAATAACATGGACTATATGAAATTTTAATTATTTTTAAAATCAAATATGTGCATGTTACTAGTAATGTATTTTATGGCAA
>JANCMC010000008.1:328529-340329 GCA_024363005.1 Charaxes varanes
ATAAACGAATACCTTTATTGTCTTAAGGCAGTAAATTTTTATGTAGTAACTATTATCACTTTACATCAAAGGTTGGTAACCTTTTGGCTGTCAAGGGTCACATCGTTAAAAATTAGACGCAGGCAGGCCACATTGTTACGAAATCAGACAGTAATAGGTGTCGTGTTATTTATTTATACGTAGGTAAACATAGAAAGCGATATTAAAAAAGCTAAATTTTAATACAACAACCTATAAAAACCTAACAAAATATAATTTAATTAATTAACTATTATTTATTTATTAGAAATACAATATAAGTTTCCATTTACAAAACAGCCGCGGGCCAGGAAGAGAGGGGTAGCAGGACACGCATTGCCGACCGCCGCTTTAAATATTGGCACAAATTAAACGGAAGATCCTACTAGAATTATAAACGCGAAAGTTTGTAGTCATAGATGTATGCTTCTCGCTCTTTCACGGAAAACCTACCTAATATATTTTAACAATAATATCATACTTTTACATGAGAATAACACTTAGGCTATAAATTATAAAGATATTGTGTGAATTGTCCAAAACATAACGATAAATGTCAAGTAGGAGAAAATTCTGCCATCTGCGAGCTATTCTGGCGTGCGCCGCAAAAACCCTTAGTCACACACACGTATATAGTGTACGAGGAAAATGTTTCATCTTAAATAGTTCCACAAAAAATCCCGCGACAGCATATGTCTATCGAAAGTTTATGCCTTTAACGCTAAAATAGTCAACCATTATGAAACTGAAATGAGTAAGGGAAAGGAAATAGAAATGGGGTCAATATTATAGGATAACAGAAAATAGTAAGTAACCCAACGTTAGGGCAGGACAGCGCCTGCAGGGTCCGCGCTTGTGTGAAATAAAAAACAAGTTTATTATAAATATAATAATATTTATTCCTTTCGACAAGTCATTTTATACGAATCAACAATATTGGTTCTTCAACAAGTAAACTCTAAAATCACTGTCACTCACTATTTACATGTACTTCACAACGAGAGATCTTTACACTACCTGATTAATTATTTCAGAGGTTATATTTACAAGGGGTCCTCTGAAAAGCATTAATCTAGCAGTTAGGGTCACAACTACCCTAGCCCGGGCCCCTAAAACGTGACCCGGAGAGATTTTAATTCAGATGAAATCGGTCCAAAATTTTGAGTTTCTTTCAAATTTTATAAACCACTTTATTCGAGATGATACAGTTAAATACCCTGTATTCCTTTCAGGACCGATCCCATTGTGGGCGATTCTTCAAAATCTTTGATTAAAATATGCTTCAGAAGCCATTGTCTACTTGACGAGGATAAGATGAAATAAATAGTTTCAAGTTAAAACTTAAAGAAATGCTCTTAGTGAAGGATTATTTAAACGTTTTATAAGGTAAAAAAGGGCAAATGTTGCAATAGATATTGCTCAATACCATTTTTTCAAAAGTTATTTAAAAATTTAACAACTCCTTTACAATTTTGGCAATCAAATATTATTAAGAGACACCAATAAGTTTATTCATAATTATAGACATGACAACCCGAAGTACATATTTAAAGAACCACCCAAATACGCTCTGTTTTCCTTTAAAAGTCTATTCCTATAAAAATTTCGATATTTACATAAATTACAAAAGCCTAATAACAAATTGAACAAAAAAACAAGGAATTTTTACAATAACAAAAAAAAAAATATCATCAATCAAATGAACTTACAAACTTAAGAAGCATCATTTATACAAATAGATATATTTAATCTTACATAAATAATTAAATATTTATTAATCATTACACCACGGCTCAGGTGGTCTAAAATGAAATTAAGGGCAGCACTAAAATTATTACAACAAGGATTTATGTATCACTCATAAGGTAAAAAATACTGTTACAAAAATTCTTAATGTCAATGCAGTCTCAAATAAAAAAAAAAAGATAAATTATTAGACACACTATTTCTTCATTCTTAGACAATTAGACAAATAAAAAAAATAGATTTCCTCCTCTTCTAAATTAAAAGGAGGATATTACATTTGTATAAAGCACAGCTTTGTGTGCATATCAGATTTGTATGCGTTTAATTTAACCTTAGACCTTGATAGGCATCAATAAATTCGGAAAACTAACATTAAAAAGATTTTTTTCTAGAGATTGCAGATAAAAAAAAAGCTATATAAATCAAATATTTACTGATGGCGAACAGAGCGTATTAAACTTATTTCTAAGAGTTAAAACCGCATCAGTTTCGAGACGTGAAAATCCGCACAGTATTTTGGAATTTATAATAAGAAAATTGATCTTCCATAAAAAAATGGAATCTTCCTGTGACATTTCACAGATATACATGTCAATGTCTAAAAGAACCAGGGCCTTTCAAGATATTTTTCCTTCTGCTATATCAATACCACTTGATAGTACATTCAATAAACGATTAAAATAGTCAATTTTTGTCATATTACAAAATTGTAGTATTAATTAATACTCAGCTACAAGGACCACCGGGATACAGGGGAATGACAAACTATTTTTATTTTTGTAATAAATTTAATTTTCTATTAGATTGGCTGTGATGTTCCCGATTATCAAGAATGATATTTCTAAAATTTGGATATACTCTATCTTATGCAATTTCATCAGTAATAATTGTGTAAATTCTTTAACCTCCAGATTTGAGACACATAGTTAGCAGTTCCATTGAAGCCAATTTCGTATAAACACACTTCTTCAACCAGTTTTGTGACAAATCATTTATCCACTTTTGAGCCCTGGCAATTTTGATTTGCTACTAAAAGACGATCCATATCAAGTTTTTATGCTAAAATGTTCAGGTCTATTTACTCGGACTTGTAGTAAAAGTTAGCTAACGGAATTGTCACACTTTATTTTCAATCGCATCAACCATTCACGGCGACAGAGTTTTGTTCACACAAACTGTTCGCGGTGCAGCTTCGGTCGCTATCACCGTTCACTTTTTCCCACGACGCTTGTCCTTTTTCTTGTCGGTATCGCACTTGAGCCTTTTCCGAGGCTCGGTGGTATCTCATACCCGCGTCCCGACGGTCGCTAGCTAGGTGAGCGCGCGCCGAGCCAACCACGCCCGAAACCTCGCCTGCCGCGCGTCCGACAACCTCTTGTGGGAGGCGCGCGCGACTGACAGGCAACCGGCGCGGTACAGCTGTTGCGGACGGCATGCCACTAACCTGCAACAGAAATAACACTTTAATACCAAAGACCTAAAACCACCAACTGTCAAGCAGGATATTGCCAAGTATAGCATTTCTTTTACTAGGAAACACTTGCAAAACACAAAAATGAACTCGCGTCAAATTTAAACGTAAATGAAAGTTTGCGATTTAGGCGATTGAAGAGACAGGTGTCCCAACGCTAAGAGACAGATTCATCGGGACGGAATGAGACATATTCAGATACCTAGTATCAAACAAAATTATTGTTTTTAGACTATTGTTAGTCTTATTGTTACGTACAACAGATTGCCATATCGCAGGGAGAAAATGAATTAATAAAATGATCTCAAAAATATCATATCAGCAAAGCATATTCCTACAAATTTAACCCTTTAGTGACGACAGCAACAATCTAGGAACAATGCTTTTTAAAATTTCCTTTGTTCTTCTTGTCAGGATAAACTTTAGGTTTAGTACATAGCTTTTGAGAAATTAAGTGTTATTCGATATTTAATTGACATACTGAAACAACATTATATCAATAATGAAACTATTTCAATTAAATAACCCTCGCTTGCTGCGCTCACACATTCAAAAAATACCCTTAGAATAGTCCTTAAACGTGGAGCCGACCCAATTGATTCGGACGGTCTCCGAACCATTAATTATGGAACTAGCATAAATGCAAACTGGCCTCGATGCATTTGTATGAAAACTAGCGAATTCAACTAATCCTTTACTGATTAAGTATAATGTATAGGTAGGTATACATTTGAGACCATCAAACTTATGGAAAAATACAAGTGACAATCGATTCGCTAAACTAAGAAGGATCTTTTTGAATTACTCTCGAATTTCATGTGAGTCATTTAGTTATTATATATCGTTAAAATTTCATATATTCCATATAGATATTCATGCAATAAATAATACTTGCGAGATACATTATGTGCGAAATCGCATGCAATGCCATACATAAAGCAAATTTTTAAACGTTTTTTGATCTCTTTTTTACAATTTTTTCATTTGGTAATTCTATAGCGTACAGCCAAATCAAAATCATAGGTACAATATTGCAAATTTCATGCTAAAAACGTATCACATATAGTTAGTCTAAACGATTACGTCACAATTTAAATATAATGTACCGCTAATCAATGAATTATTTTAAGTGAAACAATGATGGAAAATTGCAAACGTAATCATCTAGAATGGACCACATTCACAGGCTTCAGAGACGTTATCAACAAGGTGAATGGGTAATGGTATTTCGGATGTACGTGAAGTATACGCCAGTGTAGTTTGTACTAGTTCTGTATGATATGGTCCAGTATGACATGATATCTAATGTGTAAAACCTCGACAATTCGTCCGTGAGTTTCGAGGACGAATTACTCTAGGACACTCGCCCTATCGCTACACACTGGGCGTAGATGAAACTTAATCTAAAATAAAAGAGAAGAAAACAAAACAAGAAATTGAAAAGTTTAAAAAAGAAATCTAAAATATGAAGTGGTAGACGAACTAAAGAAAATGACTAGCATCCTTGCACAATCTGAAAGTATTGTCGTGGGGTCAAACTGTATAAACGGTAATATTTTACCTGAGAACTCGCCTGATCTGGATTACTGGCGCATGTGTTGTGGTCTAACTGAGAAGGGGGAAGAGGGCAGGCATCTAGCAAACAGACAATACACACAACATATAGAGTGACCACAGAAAACCACTTCAATCTTGGATCACACCTCACACACATCGTGGGCTCTGTGCAATGCTATGTTGCGTGTATTAGACCAGCCTACCTTGCGTGAGCTAACGTGACAGCTATCTCGGAAATAATAGGGAAGTTGTGACAAAACAAAAACAAAAATAGACAGTCAGAAAGATAATGCAGACGTAAACAAAACAAAATTGCCCTCAAAGTAATGCTGAAAGTTAAAACGAGTTTAGTTCTGGAACCTTCGTGTTAATTGTATCTTTAAGTCTCCGCGTGTTAAGGACTTCGATGTCTGTGACAGTGTAATCCAAGATAGTGTTATCAGCATAGTGTACACCAAGAGTCTTTGTGCTCCGTGGATTGCAACCGGACTCGCGATACAAATGTCTTACGCTAACTTCGTACAATATAGGGTTATTTGAAACTTACAATCCATCTTACAGGTGACATCTTTTAGCTATATTAAACATCTATTATTTTGCAATTATGTACAAAGATCACATCATTAAGTAATAAATAGTTTAAAATTTTTGTTGTGTTAGACTTTTTAGTTGAAATTTTTTCAAAACTAGTGTCTTAACATCAGTAACTAAGCCACCTTTAACCGTTCAGTTATTGTGCTTTGGAGAGAGCAAGTTCACTTTAATATTATTTCATGGAAGGTTTTTCATTGCAATTATTAAAATCGTATCCAAAGTCACTCGTAAGAGGATGTTGATAAATTAAAAATTACCCCCTAAATACTATTTTTATTGATGTTTCTTGTTTATAATTGAATTTAAATCAAGTGCAAATTGGACGAAATCTGGACGGATGACGAACGATAGTTACAGAAATTAAAACTCGCAAAGCGAGTCCCGTAGCAATCTTAAGACCGTGTACAGAGAAGATGATAGAAGTTACCAGAGCAAAATAGCGAGCGTCTTTTAGTAGTCACACAGCAAGTCCAATGTGCAAACATGAAACACTCAAAGCTCTTAGTGATCAGAATACCCCTGATCGTCAGCTGGACTTACCTAAACGATATTATATTTTTTTAATCTAACAGGGAGAGTAACTATGACAGCGAATATTGAAAAGCCCGTCGCGGCTCTACACAGTACATTACACGATATTTGTGATTGCAAACTTACCTGTCTTTCTGTGATGGTTCCGAGGCGCTGGTGCTACATTATCTCTAGGTGGGGGCGGAGGTCCACGGGCGCCGGGACCGGGAGGTGCTCCGCGGCCACGCCCCTGTCCACCTCCTGGAACATTGGCTCCTGAGATAGTTGTTCTACCGCTTCCGATTCCACCAGCTCCTGATCAAGAGATTTATCGAATTAACACATAAATAAAGGAAAAAAATACAATTCACCTCATAGATGTGAATTTACAAGACTTTACTGAGTAGCTTTAAATGTAATTCTCGCGCATTTTTAGGGTTCTGTAGTCCTACGAGAAACTCTTATATTTTAGGCTTGCCCGTCCGTCTTTCCGCCCGCAAGGTGGTCCCCCATAGCAATTCCGAACTATTAGACTTGAAATTATTCATGTTGATAGAACTTAATTATTTTGAACGAAATCGGATACGGACTTTTGAACTTATTTAATAAATAGGTGATCCGCGTATCACATAAATAACACTTTTATATAAGTGTGTTTTGACACACTCTTGGCCATTTTTATTACGTTTTATGGGTAGATATTTCATCTAAGTTACAAACTTATTAACTTTATTCTATTATTTGTCAAGTGTGAAAATGTATATTGCAGAAATCCGTACAGAAATATATTTTATACATCTTCATGTAGTCTAACCTTGGCTAGATTGGCCGGCAGGTCCATACTGGTCGGTAGCATCGGCAAGGAAGTTACTAGGTACCAAACCTCTCACACCATCGATTTCCGCCATGTAGAAGCCATCATCATCCATATCTCCATACACATGGATTATCTGCCCCGTTTGGAAGCTCAGCTCCGCCTATAATTGAAAATAATATTATTTGCATTGAAACGAATATAAATTCCATAAAATACGATTCACCACCCCCAATGCTATAATTAGAGGTAGCGCTATGCTTGCAATTCTCGTGGTCTGGGGCTGAATTGATTTAGCGCGCCCAGGTACCAGTAGCTCGTTCTCACATAAGGTTGGCGTGAAGTGGCGACAAAGCTGCTTCATCAAATTATGGCACCGTTGTCGCATTTCATTCCATTTATAAGAGTTCTCGGTGGCCTAAACCCCTCTTTAAAGGCATCTTGTCTGGTGGTGCATATATCCATGGGAGTTGTTGGTCATTTTGGTGAACAGCCTGCCCATTTGCCCGTTGTAAAATAATTATTTCTGCACTACGATTGTCTAAGTGACCGGATTCCATAATAGTTATTACACTATGCAGTATAGTATACTGCAGATCTCTGCAGCTACAATATAATTTGTCTGACTGACTTACATCTGCATCGACGTTTGGGCTCAGTTCCTGTGGGTCATAGTCGTAGAGTGCGACCATTCTCCTAACAGGTTGGTTAGCATACGCATCAGTCCATCGGTCCCGCGGCTTGGCGGCAGCCTGTCCCGTAGCCTCTTGTTCGGATACTTCAGCGACCATGTTATGAGGAACGTAGCCGCGTCGACCGCGACACTCACCCCAATAGAACCCGTCGGCGTCTTTGTCACCCCAAACCTACAAGAATTCCAATACATTTTAATCTAAGACTAATTTATCAAATTTCAACGTCTCAGTCCAAATGAGAGGGCAATAATTTAATTATCCTTATTATTTTTCTTTTAATGATTTTATGCCTTTCGTAGACAGTAATGATTTATAGTTTCCTTTTAATAATTCATAAGGTGCAAATGAACAGTCATTTATAACCTAGTACTAAGGTGCTAACAACGATCATGACAACTGCATATCTACTGCACGGCATACGGTAAATGACAGATAATCATCAGGTACTACTACTAAAAAAAGAGATAAATTTTCTAAGAAAGAAAATGATTCTTTAGACTAGCTATCAAAGCTATCAACGTTACTACCTTTATTATGTCTCCATCACTGAATGGTAGCTCTTCATCACAGCTTTCAGGATTTGGGCTCATAGTTGCCGGATCATAGTCGAAGAGCGCCATGAAGTAACGACACCTCTTGGATTGTGGATGACCTTGAGGCTGACGTTGACCAGGAGGAGGGCCTCGGGGACCAATTGGAGGCCCCCCTCGTGGGCCATATTGGGGAACAGGTCCTTGAGGCCCTTGTTGCAATTGCTGCTATAATGAGAAAAAACATAAATATGTAAAATTTCCAGGGTACTTTAGTGAGGTGAAATTAAAAATGTTCATTTACAAAATATTCAGTTATTACGAATTTGTTTGTATAAATTCACGAATATTCCAAAAACATACCTGATGAGGATTAGGCGGGCGCCCTCTTTCATGATGATTTCTGGGCGGAGGATTCTGATACTGTTGGGGTTGGCCGGGGTATTGATTGGGTTGACTACTTGGGAACTGGCCTCCCTGTGGATAGGGGGGTTGCTGCGTGCCATGGTAAGCTGGTGTATTCGGGAACTGCTGACCCGAAGGCGGCTGCGACGCTTGAGCAGGTTGGGACGGCTGCTGCTGACGTCCGTACGTACCAACACATTAATAAGGTTAGATTTTCCATAACAAAGCCCACAGCAATTTTTCAAGCTTTACAGCCATATATATTTTTTTGGCGTATGCGATCATAAGCGATAAATACTTTACCTTCGTTTAAAGAGATAACATTCCGTTGATATTCTATCCAATCCCCATGCACAATGAAAGCTAGCGTGCAGCACTTACTTTAGAAACCACATCGTCCATAGAAATGTTTATTTGTGGCTCTGAGCTTGAGTTGAATATTTTTAAATTTAATCTTTAGAAACTTTTCAAATCCGAGATATACCATAAAATCCTTGTAGTGTCGGAGACGCAGTAAGAGGTATGTGAGAGGAGAGTTGAGTACGAGTCGAAGCCAAGACAGCATGCAGGAACAATCATACAAACACGCTGCGCATGCTCGGATGGTATGTCTTTGTATTGAGTGCACTGTGGGGAAATTTGTCCTATCTGCCGGGCAAAGGTTTACAATTACGTGTATCAAAACCTGGACTAGTGTCTGACGTGAACCCGTGTAGTGTGTCGAACATCAAGGACGTGAAGAAAACAACACAGAAGAACGAAAAGTGAAATCTTGTGATTAGGTCGTTCCGCAAAATATTGAGAGAGAAGAGAGCAAGTGAACAGTGCCAGCACATGAAGAGCACATCGATGACAGCTATTTGAGATCGCAGACCTGCGGACGGCGGCGCGACGCCTCCTCGTCCTCGCTACTGCCCTCCATTGCTCCCTCTTTAGTGATTTCGATGGCCGGTATCCCCGAATGCTGATAGATAGGTACCACACGATCATTCAACATTTGAATACAGGCATCGTTTCGCTAACAACTTATGAAAATGGTTATGACAAAGGAGCTGACTGTATGAAGTAACTTTAAATTAGCAACGTTAACTGCTGAAGCACGAATTAGATAAGCTTTCGATGACTTAATCGTATATAAGAAAGTGGTTACAACTGGTGAAGGCCACAAGGAAATAGAGCAAGTGAAGCCGCGTCGTAAAGCTGAAGTGAAAATAAAACTTGACAGCCGTGAAAGGGCCCCTTGCTTCCCATGTCTCGACTCTTGGTATAGAATTGGCAACTGAATTCTGCAGTTCTGCATTTTTTTCATAATCATTTACTATGTATAGTATGAAATGGCGTGTAACTGATACAGTTAAACATATTATAAATGATAGATGATGAGTAGTGTAATATAAAATGGTATTATATTATTAATAAATGACCGTTGTTTGTATACGTTCATAATAAAGCTAGCCTTGTACAAGTATGCCTTTATATATCTTTACTATCTATGTGAGAGATATAATTAAATAGTGTTCAAACTATTTTTTTATTAAAATGCTAATTATCAATATCCAAACTATTAGCTATATTGTGTATATTAACGTACTAAACATGGAAACCTTTATAACGGTTGCATTAATTAATTATATATTAGCTAACTTTTAATTATCTTCTACTATAGTTTATTGTATTTGTACTACTTTTATATGTACATAAGCATACTCAATGAAATATCATCTGATGTATGGATTATAATTGACTACGTCAATAAATACGATTATAATAATAATACTATTTAAATAACGAGCACACTGTGTAAAGAAAAACATAAAAGAAATTCCTAAAAGTATAAATAATCACACCAAAACAAAATCATTTAATACTAAACAAAACGTGTGAAGAATATTATAAAAAAAAATATTAAAAAAAAGATAAAAAGACGTGTTAAAATTCCTTACCGAAGGGGTTATTTTGTCGAAAATACTCTTTAGGAGGCCTGTGCCGAATCCGCTCGTAGGCTATGGAAAGGTGTATAATAGTTATGTGAGAGAGAGAGGCAAGGTTAAATTTAAGTGGTAAACAAAATGAGCTCCATGGAAGGTTTCTGTCTGTGTCACAAAATACAAGCTCTTTATTTGTTCTAAGTATACGGGTATCTGTAAGGTGTCGTGCGCTGTTAGGTATCGGCCAATAGCACTAGAGACTACTGATCTAGTCGCAAGCAATGCATTTAATTTTGAACGCTCGAGCCGAGTGCATAGCTATCTATACAAATAGTCGATGGCGCGCGTGGTTGTGTAGAAACCGGTTGCCTGAGAACTACTCGACATTTAGAAGATGCCAGCGACAGAACCACAGGAGAGAGTATAAAGAGTGCAGTTTGCAACACCGATGTTACGCGTCAAGCTATTTCCTTCTAAAGAAACGGACATGAAAATATTACGGCATAGCATTGCCTTGCTTGAATGAAATTTAAGGTAACGTGATGAAATAACTTCTCGCGTAAGTAGAGAGCGTATGACATTGATTATTGTAACAACAGCTAAGAAAACACAGATGGAAAACGTAAACGAAAAGATAGAAAAAGCCTTAGTACAGGTTGTAAAGAAATAGAATACGGGCGAAAATTAAGTTCCAATTTACAACAAAGTATATGACAACATTTATTTGCAAACTAAATATACAATAGGTACTGTGCCAACATTGAATGCTTTTGTATTAAAGTAAGAAATTAACAGATATATACATGAATTTAATATTTATCACAAGAACAAAGCGGGTAATGAATATATTATAATGTTAAGCACGAAAAATTATGAAATAACGAGTAAGTCATAAGGAATTTTAAGTAACAGGTACATAAGACAATTTTCAATAGTAATTATTGATGAAATATTGGTAGGTATATAAATCAAACGAATATACTAAAATTTTCACCTGAGTTGTTTGGGGATCATGTCGATTAGTGGTTGGGAATATCTCCTTATCGGAAAGATTTTCATCGTGCTCTATCACTTGCTGGTGTTGCTGATATGGTTGGGGTCGTTGCCCTCGAAAACCGGGAGCTGGTCCCTGTTGAGTCGGACCAATACCTGGCCCGCGAGGGACCCTGGAGACGACGCCTCGCAGTACAGCCGGCGGTATAGCTGTAGGAGCGCTATCGCTCGATTGGCTGTCTCGAGATTTGGTTCGTACCTGCAAACAAACGTTTCTGAACACACGAAACTACAAAAAGAGCCAAGTACAAAATTCACAGCTTACAACGCTCCGATCACGCGTGATATTTACGAAAACATTAAGTGCACGTACAAAACACAGCGCTCAAATAGCCAGTCTAAGCGGTACAGTACTCACAGTAACGCATTTGGGATTGAGGCCGATCAATTTGCCAATGTCGATAAGTGCATGATCGCCGGTCGGCGAATCGACATCGGTCACTTTCTTCCCATCGGCGTACACCGCGTATCCGGTAACA
>JANCMC010000008.1:386056-401487 GCA_024363005.1 Charaxes varanes
GTAATGCTGCAACCCGAAAGCTACACCACCGAATCCGCCACCAAAGCACAGCACTACACTGACTTTCCGATGTGTCTACACGCACGTTTCGCTTCGACACCGGAGCATCATCAGGATATAGACTCTACAAAGGTTATTTGTAAAGTTCTTTTAGAGAAAGCCGCCTCATTAAAAAAAACCTCCACTCGCCTTAAAAAAAATGCCTTTCTTTAGAGGAAGTTTAAAAGATAAGAAAGAAAGAAAAAGACGAAAGATTATTTAAAAATACTAAAAAAGGTACACTTTGGTCGCTACTTCAGAGGCACTAGCACGAACATTTCGAACCGTCCGAAATCGTAGATTCCACTATATTTAGGATGAAAATGTTCGTGCCAAGTCCGCAGGAGGCAAGTCTTTATCGTGTCACGCTTTTAATCAATGCTAATGCAATCTGTGTTGACACTAAGAATGGTTCGCTGCGGGCCCAGCACGAATATTTTCAAAGTCTACTCTTCAACTCGAACGGTTCGAAGCTAGGGCCTCAAAATGTTCATGCTAGGGCCTCAGAATACTATAAACAACTTTTGACTGCCATGCTCTGTAAAACTAATATTTCATAAAACGTTCGGCCATTGTCTCGTTTTATAGAAAAGACGTAAAGATTGCTTAATTGGCTTATAGCAGATGAGCAAAAATTAGGGCAAGACAACGTCTATCGGGCCCGCTAGTGTATTATACCCTCTTTTTCCTATAACAACAATAGGAAAAAGAGGGATATACTAATATTAAAGAAATAAAACTTTAAACATTACATAGATATAAATTTGTATAGTGCTATCTCATTGCAAACGTTAAATGTACTAAAATTAAAAAAATCCTAAAAGCTTAGTTCAAAACTGCGAAAGTCATCTTTACTATCTTTGGTAGTAGAGAATCTTATAAGATAGATGTAAAAGATAAATAATACCGGAGCCAGAGATACTCAAAGGGTTTGTACATTGTTGACCTTTAAGTGTACAAAGTTCTACAAAACTTTGTAAAGTTACTCAAAGTCCCCAGCCACACTACATGCTCATTGAAATGATCATTCAAATGAAGCTATGTCTGGCTCCGGCATAACAGAATCACTGAGCGCGTAATCACTTACCATCAGGTGGGTAGACCTAAAGTATATTATAAGCGTGCCAACGTTTAAAATAGACAGAGGTCTATTTTAAAACTCGCTCATTGTGATATTTTCAACCAATATTTATGACTTTGCATATAAAAAATCTCTATATTTAAATGTAGGTACACTTACAAATTTTTAAGAACAACGGATCAAAAAAAAAGTTACTGGAAAAAAGTATAATTTTTAGTGTTTTAAAAAATTAGCCCCAATTTGACTTGACGATTTTTATTCGCATCATATATGTCTATTTTGACCGTAAATTTAATTATTAACTAAATACATCTATACTAATATATAAGGCTGAAGAGTTTGTTTGTTTGTTTCTTCTACGCGCTAATCTCAGGAACTATTGGTCCGATTTGAAAAATTATTTCAGTATTAGATAGGCTATTTATTGAGGAAAGTTATAGGCTATGTTTCGCCACATTATAATAGAATCTATATTTTCACCTAATTTTACGCAAACGAAGTCGCGGGAATAGTTAGTTATATATAAGTATTTTCACACCACAAGAACAGACCATTGACAGAAAAGTTCATTATAATTTATATTCAACAACCATTGACTGAACGAATAGCGTCGTGAGGCTGCCTCGCCAATTCCTTGGTCAGTCAGGACGTGCTTCTCCCGAGGAAAATGCACGTACTCTAAACGAAAACCGTTGCGCGTAAAACATTCGAAATTGTCTCGAGAGGCTGCTCGTTCAATCACGGCTATTCCTTTTTTTTTCCACGAAACAAATACATAGACAATCTTTACAGAACACATCAAAATGCCTATTGGTAACGTGAGTAGAGATACGGCTCCAAAAAGAGAAACCTTCAGACCGCCATGGGTCAAGGAGAAAGACGTGGAGGCGCCTCCCTCCTGGACGCAGAGGAAATTGAAACCAGTGGACAGTATTGCTAAGAGTACAGAAAAAACAGAGGTTGCTGAAACTTCGAGTCAGCCAACTCCTAAACCTTTGAAACGTAAGTTAAATTCTTTAATAAAATAAACCGACTCTTAAGACCAAAGGACCTAGCACGAACATTCTCGACATTTTCACTTAGTTTTTCATTCGAAACGAAACGTCGAATGAAGGTTCGTGCTTCCATTTTACACGACTTCATGCGTGACGGCGAGGATCCGATACGTTACGAGTTCTGATTTCATTCGTTCTAGCAATATTCTGCAACTAAATTGTGTAAAAGGGTAGTATTAATGTTTCATTTGAGGTTCGATTGCGAACATAAAAATAAGTAAAACTATAGAGAATGTTCGTGCTAGGCCCTCAAAGCAAGGTTCACAATTCGATTTAATGTTTTATTTTTATTTCATTTCGACATATGTACATTGTAAACCTTATTCATATTAAGAGGGAAGCTGTGTCAACGCAGTCACCAAAATGCACATCATGCACAGCTGATCGACAAAGATGACTTATAAAACTCATCCTAATTTGGTTCACTAATATTGGAGGTTCTCAAATTGGTTTTTAATTATATTTAACTATGTTATTTGATAGAATAGTAAATAATATTGAAGATGCCAACGTAAAATCGTTGATCGCCGGTGATTGCAACTAGTCTGCCCTGGCCTTTATTCTCTTGGCATAGATTACATTAAGATGCCAAATTATACGTGAACGTAGCGACAAGATGGCTCGTACTAATCTCCACTCGTGACTAATTCTGCTCTCGCGTTTCGCCCACAATTCTATGTATT
Source organism: Charaxes varanes (assembly GCA_024363005.1). Taxonomy (NCBI): domain Eukaryota; kingdom Metazoa; phylum Arthropoda; class Insecta; order Lepidoptera; family Nymphalidae; genus Charaxes; species Charaxes varanes. The sequence goes on from JANCMC010000008.1 coordinate 388,915, forward strand.
GACATTACGTTATCGTGCTTTTGGAGAGGAACGTCATAATCCACGAAACAGCCCAAAAGTAGACATTGGCATGGTCTAATTTAGCCATTCACAGTAGATATATTTTATTTTTAATGCTTACTACATGCTCTACGTGAATGGATCAGTACCTGCGTACAACTTTCTTTGCAATGCTGCTGGTATTGAAATTATAAACATACAATTATAAAATGTGTATATCACCTAAACGTCTTAACGGATTTTTTTTCTTTTAATGGGGTTCCTGTATCAGAAATATTTACTATTGGATTCGAACTGCGGATGGATTCCAGGAATTTAACCTTCATCATATGTAAAGGGAATTCTTTGAACATTTTCCATGTATCAGATATCCAATTATTTTCACGCAAAATTTTACGATCTTGTTTCTTTTTTTAAATTACAAGAGAGCAAACGAGCAGGCGATTCGCGGGAGTGACCGCCGATGCCAATGGACATCTGCGCCACCAGAACGCTGAATGCCTGCGTTGCCAGCTTCGATCATATTGTTGATCTAAGGTTGCCAGGCTTAAAAGAGGGGTGTAGTCCTCGGGAACACACTAAGCGAAAGAAACGCGACAACAATACCATCACTTGGCGTAACAGCACTGTCGCCACTTCACGCCAATCTTATGTGAGAAAGAATACTTACCTTGAAGACCTGTACACCTAAGTTTTTATCGCTTAAGTAAAGACAAAATTTCTAAATTTTTTTCGTGTTCAAGTATATGTAATATAAACACACGTACATACATACACGTCATTTGAAAAAAAAAATACCTTTTATTCAAATGACGTGTAGAAATCACAGATAGATAATTAAATTTTATTTATATTCATAAATCATATAGATAGAAGAGATAGATTTGTGTGTGTAATCGATACTAAAACTGCTTATCCGGTAATGTTGAACTAAACGTTTATCTTTTAAAAGTTCCAAAGTGGTGATATCATAATTTGCACACCTGTGGATAAAAAACTTTACCTAATTAATACCTAATAACAATAAATGCCTTTTACGGGGTCGCCACAGTATGAACGAGGTACTGATACCCGGACGCACCGGCAGAATTCAGCTGCAGACAAACAAAACTGCAAGCGTGGCACTACCTCTAATTAGATAGGTAGGAGTAAAGGAAGGGATGGTGTACTACGATATAAAGATATATGGAAAAGACAAAAAAGATTCGGATACTATAGTCACGGACGATTTAGAAGTGACAATAGAAGCTTTTTTTCCAAATAAACATTTATTTATTAAAAAAAAAAGCTAGGGTAGTCCGGGGTTGCGTACCTGTAGTGGATCTAACCAATTATCGAACAGATAAAAAGGAAGGTCCATCCCCTGGACAAAATCTGTTTCTGTTGCCAGTTTACCAATATGCGTCGAATATACGAATTTGGAATTACTCGTCGGCAAACCTAGAACTGGAATGAAGTATGGACTACTTTTTGGAATTAAATAATAACTTCTCCCATTACCTTATATTCAGGAATTTCCTAATAGTGTTGATGTAAAAGTTACGATTTATTTAATTTGAATAATAGACATATGGATAATGTAGACGGAAATAAATCTATACTGATATATATATATATATAAAGCTGAAGAGTTTGTTTGAACGAACGCGCTAATCTCAGGAATTTATTTTTTTATCTAACTTTACGCGGGCGAAGTCGCGGGTATGGCTAATTGGTAATAAAAATGACATTATGATGTTTTCTAGTAATATAACTAACTCTTTGGTTTACCCTGCGTCACTACATAAAATATTAATTTAGCATCGTAAACATAAGATAGTTTGCAAACATAATATTTTCCATTAGAATTTTTTGAATGTATTTATGAGATACTTAGTCTTCATTATACATTATATTTACATGAAGTTCGAATAATTTTCTGTTTAATTTAGCAAGTGATGATAGGTTAGGTGCGCCTACGCAGAGCCTGATTGTGTGAATTGACATCGTTCATCGGTGAAAGGAACAGGCATTATTTTGTGCGAATCTGTGATGAGCGAGTCTTTTAATCAATCAATCAAATAAAAAAGATTGTTTTTTTATTTTATTAACATTAAACTTTATGCGCGATTAGGTTCGGGCCTTTTTTAATAGTATTTTCATTGGGTTTATGGTCTATATGGACATGTCAGTCCCATCGTACTCTAGTAGTCTATGGTTCGAAAGGAAAAATAACCGTATTATGTACAGTTTAGGCTATACTTAGAGTTTTAGTTTTATTGCTAATTTGAATAAGGCTCTATTATATTTGATATATAATATGTTTGAATCATTATTCCTCACTCACTAGGTCTACTTATTTACAATAGTCTATCGTTGCAGTCATGAGTATTTAATTTGGAAACGAGTTTTTATTTTAATTATTACGAACGAAAAGATCGGCAGCCCTGTGCAAACTTATTCCAAAAGTCATTCTCGGCCTTTTTTCAGCGTCGTCATTTACGAAAGTAGCAATATTTCAAAGTGCACATTATTAGTTGTGTATGTATGTGTATTGGTCTTCGCCTACAAAGTGACGTCAGCACCTTCCCGAAACTTTGGCAGGGTTTCGGGACTCAATACTCGAATCTCCCAAAGCGAGCAAGTGTTGTTAGTCTGGAGTCGAAGACGTGACGTGTTGTGCTCGTTTTTGGTTGCAAAAGAACTTCGCATTCGAGAAACAGTGAATTAAAAGATTAGTGTGCTCCAGATGTTTTTTCGTTTGGTTGTGCATAGTGTTACCTTGTGAGACGTTTCCCAACGGTTAAAGTTCAACGGGGCAAGTATATTTAGATTCATCTTGTCGTGGGGAGCAATTTAAAAAGGTTTAATGGATACGTTTAAATTAGTTAAATTCTATATATTTATTTTTAAATTAAAATATAAGCGTTTCAGCACATAATAAGGTATATTGATCTAATTTGTTTTTAATGAGAAGTGTTTCAAAAATGCCAGTCTCGCCTTATTTAAAAATATAGCAAATGTTAATAAAAAGCTGTACCGTATGATTTCAAATATTAATAAAAAGAATTACCTTTTTCATTTAAGCCATATGTTAACATAAATTGTTGATTATCTCTTATATAAAAAGCGAACACGCACTGCACTCGTAAAATCGGTAGACACATAAATAATCTATTAGAAAACTATAAAACGGTATTTAAGAGCAATCAAATGGTAGTTATTCAATACTTTTTACGAATTTTAATCTCTGTTTGAATTCTAAGGACACTATTTAAAAAAATACTTTATACAATTAAGCGCATTATGAAATATTTAGTTTTTGAGTCGGGAAACATTTGGTTATTGAACAATTAAAGTCCAGCTTAAGTTCTATTTAATTATAGAAATAGGGATATTATGTGTGTACAATATTTTAATTTAACATCTCATATCCACTTATTTGTAATTTACGAATTAGAATGCTTAATAGATCATGAAAAAAAATTCCAGTCCAATTATCAAGTAGTAACAGATTAAAAATAATTTGTTTACAATTGACGCAGCAGTTTTTTTTTTAAATCAAAAGCGCCAAATTGGCCTTAATACACAACGGGAAAAGAAATATTTTATTGTCGTGACGTGGCACAATAAATAACCTACAGTAATTTATTTCACGTACCGGCGCGACAATTTTACAATAACACGATACGACAAAAAGGTCTTTTTCGATGCCACTATTGTTTAATCTGTAATAAAAACCTATTACTTACGCGGCAAAAAGTCGCATCTATTTCTTTATCGTTTAAAATCTTATCGTGATGTAAAATCGGCCTTCGAGTTCGAGATATTCAGAAGCGCTCGACGCCAACGAATCGCGGTATTTTTAGAGTCGACAGACATTTTACAAAATAAACGAAGATGTTGGGTTTTGTATGATTTATAAAAACACAGTTTTAAGCGTGGCTATTTGAGTTTTGTGTTCTTGCTAGGCGGGTTTTCTGTAAAATGGAGGGAAATGTTAACATACAACATATAATTTTAAAAATAAACTGTTTATACTGTTACTTCAAGTGATGGTACTTTTGTCGCGTTTCGTTCCTTCCCGGTAGGAAGTCTCACAAACCGATATAGGTATATCCATATAATCTGTATATGTATATAAAAGTGAAAGGTCACCTATTACGAAGTCTCTAAAACCAGTAGACGTATAAAGGTGAATTTGGACAAGGAGAGGTAATTTATAGTTATTAGAAGTTCTATAATACCGGAGCCAGAAATAGCTCAGTGTTTGTACATTTTTGTCCTTGAAGTCTACAAAGCTTTATGAAGTTAACACAACGTCTCCGGCTACACGACTCGGGAGTACCTAGTGTGGGTTCCATTGGAGATATTTTTATATCCTGTTTCTTTAAGTTAAATAAAGATTTTTGATTATTTTTTTTGATTTTTTGATACACTACATGATCATTGAAATGAAACTATGTCTGGCTCCGGCATAAGAATGGATCAGTCTTCAGGGCCACATCAAGAAAGTTTAAGGACTCTCGAAAGTTTACGCGAATGAAGTTGCGGGAAACAGCTAGTAAATTATAAATAAGGCTCGTCTATATGTAGTATTAAAATTATATTTCGGTTGAGGCGCATGTAACAAAGTGTAGACATTAGCCACAAGGGTTTTAATGTGTAATCACGCTAAAATAAAGCGCGCGCACGAAGGTCGACAATCCGCCATGTTGGCAGCGGCCATGTTTATTTACGTCCGAAAATGCCATCAAATGCATCGAAACGGGGACAAAACACGTGCTTTCAATATTTTTCTAAACTTGCGACTTAACTAAAAAATTCATTAAAATTTTATTTTTTAAATATTTGATAAAAGTAGGCTTATATTTATTTTTTGTTGAATTCATATTATGCGACTATGTCACTCTATATAATTACTTTATTGACTATGTTTTACACCATATTTACTAAGTTTTAAAACATGACCTTATTGTTAACAAGATTTAAAAAACAAAATAGTTTAGTCGACCAAGTAATTGGTTTGCCGCGCTAAGGTCGAATTTCGTTTGCACGTCACTTAGTTACAAGGCTTAATTTTGTTTGTTATGTATTATATTAATTTCTGACGATGACCCTTGGCAAAATTTCTTTAACTAGATCCTAGTTGTCATTCAAAATGGTAAAGTACTCTCTTGGTCGACTTCATCAAAATATATATCAAAACACATCAAAAAATAGATCAAATTGAGAAATTAAAACAAATCGGAAGTAAAATAAGGGTCCACTTTTAAGTTTATACAATTTTATATCTATTTCTTGCAAAACAGGAAAGATGTTGTTATCATTTAACATAAATACGTGATAAAAAAATTAAAAACTCCTTTTTTTTCCCTAAAATGGAGACGGTACGAAAATTCCTACGGTTTAAATATGAAAACTGTATAATCTAGTAATAATATTTTTGGTCGCATTCTAACTCGCTTTACTCCACAGAAATATACTTGTTCTTATTTTTCTGTGTCTTACTCAAAGTTTAAATAAAACCTTATTGCATTTTAAAATAGTTTGTTAAAATACGTGTACCTAATTGCTTGAACTTTTTTAACATTATTTTCAGCTGTGTTAAAAAAGCAATCTACAATAAAAGAGAAAGCTGAAAACGGCGTTGCTGAACAAACTGATGACAAACTTGTCAAACCTTCGGCAGTGAAGCTAGAAAACAAAACTAATAAGCCTGTTGACGAAAAACCCAAATTTATTAAGCCAGCTTTAAAGTCTACAGACAAAACAACTAAAACTGATGATAAAAATACTAACGATACAGGTCCAGAGAAACCGCTTCTTAAAAGTGTGAAAACTATAGATGATAAAGCAAAAGAGAAATCCGTTACAATTGTAAGTACTAACGATAAAGGAGCAGAAAAACCAATACTTAAAACCGTCAAGACTAATGAAGACAAAAACAAGGGAAAATGTATTAACACTGTAAATACTAACGAAAAAGCACCAGAGAGACCAATCTTAAAGCCCGTCAAAACAAATGACGAGAAGACTAAACAAAAAACCGTCAATATCGTAGACGTTAAGTCTGAAGGTAAGAATGACACGCCAAAACAAAATAACACGATAAAAGATAAACCTACAAGTAATAAAACTGCAATCAGTAACAAGGAAACTGACAAAAAAGATAGCAAAAAACCTGAAACGGTAGTTGAAAAATCAAAGGAAGAACCAAAAAGTGAAGAAAAATCTAAAATGGCTACAAAACCACCAACACCACTTGATAAAGCGCCCGCAAAGGTACTATAACATATTTCATTTGGAGAATTTTTATATTTGTCAGATATCATTTAATACACCTGACGATAGGATAGAAATAATTGTTTAAATGAGATGAAACTTATATAATTCGTTATTTTTAGTTACCTCCGCGCAAGCCTTCGTTACAGAAAGCGCCATCGAAGGATGAAGTTATGCAGAAAAAGTGGAGAGACCCTCTACACGAGCGTGTTAAAGAGAACATTGATAAAACCTTAGCAAATGACATTCCGAAGGGACATACACTTACCAAAAATGAAAGTTTAAGAAGTGAGTATTATTATAAATAATGCGTTTCATATATTTATTAATTTGATATTAATTCCGATAAATGGGGATTACCAATTCCTGTAGCTTTGAAAATTGATGGAGACTAATTCGCTTTTCCAATAACCGTGTCCTGATTGAACGAGCAGCACCGCGAGGCAGCTTCGTGGGACTAATTTCTCGGTCAGTCAGAAAGTGCTTCGCCCGAGGCAAATAAATGGTCTCCAAACAAAAAAGTTGCTCGGTCCACGTCCGAGGCAGCCTCACGAGGCTGCTAGTTCAGTCAAGACATGGCTTAATGACTCTCCGTGTCAGAATTTTTCAAGCTTGTAGTAGCAAGAACTGTAATATACTAAAATGTTATATACTTAAGAGAACTAAAATTAATTAACTCTTAAACATAGTTACTATTCAAGACATTTCATGATATCAAAATTCGTGTTCGATTCTACAGTCGCTGTTATAACGCGTACTATATAACGTACTTTCTAACAAATCTATTATTGGCATAAGATGCGTGCAATCAACACATGCAGTAGGAAATTAATTTAACTTTGGCAATCTATCTCGAATGCTCCAATGACACGTTATTAATTACGTGGTAAAAAATTCTCAATTCAGTTTTTGATATGGTACTGGTAACTTATTTACTTGCTATACATATCCCTTAAGTCATAATATTATATATAACACCTGAAAACGAATATATCCTTGTAAATAATGTCTTCCTTTGGCTCGTTAAAATTCTAACCAGTCTATTCCTTTTGATCTCTTGTATGCTAGACGGTTAGTGGTCTAAATCAGGTCCAAAATAGTACCGGAGAGTTCCGCATTAGAACGAGGCGCCTACCAGGTGCAAACGTGTCTGCACTGGGAATCTAACGTGCTTCTTGACTACTTGTGTTCTAATATCCTCAATCTTTAAGCGAATAAATACGTGATATACAAAGTAGCTACTCGAATATCATACACGTAAAATAAGTGGCAATACATGTTATAAATTATTAGGAGATAAGGTTGATGTGAAGTAAAAAATATTGAGTGTAAAAAGTGTTATATTGTGCGAACCATGGCTTTGGTAGAGATGCCTATGTACAAAGGTACTGTAGCCACAATACTGCTTTTAATTGATAGGGCTCCTAAATGTTTTATTTTTTGACTTATTAAGTTCCATAGCACACATACATGCGTGTTATTTTAAAAGGATGATCAAATATCCAGTTCTTTTATCTCAAATAGTTCCGTTATCAATGACCATAAGTACCAAAGAAAATTTTAAGTCCACCTGTCTAGTTACGAATAAAAATTCATCTCACTGTCTCGTGTTTATAGATAAAATATTTTTACAATGCGTTATATAATATACAACCACTTTTACAGGTCTATTAAAACCCACACCACCGCCAATGCCACCTCCTCTACCACCTAAGTTACCGCCACCACCGGAGTTTAAGAAAGCACCCGTCGATCCTACAAAACTCAAAAAAATAGAACAGCTTCGCAGCAGACCCAGAAGAAGACCAGACTGGAGCGACATGATGAAAGAAGTGGAACAAGGAAGGAAATTAAAACATGTCGTTTGTAATGATAGGTAAGAAATTCGCTGAATAAATTATAAACGTAGGGTTTTAGTACATTTAGATATAACAGGTCATGCTTACCATCATCGTCTTTTAATTAGTTGTAATGAAATTAATGATAATTTTAAATATTCCAGATCCAGCCCAATTATAACAACATCAGTGGTTGTAAAGAATAAAGACCAATTCATATTTGAATCAGAGAAGCCCAATTCGCATAACGAGCTATTGAAGGAAATCAACAAAGGTGTGAAACTGAAGAAAACAAAGACTAATGATAGAAGTAAACCCAATTTGGAAGGATTAAGAAAGTTCAGGCGACAAATGACTATTGAGGAACAAGTACAGAAGTCAATGTCACAAGCCAATATTGCTGCTTCCGCTTCAGGTGTATCTGTAGCAGAGGTAAAGGTATAAGACAAATTGTTATACAAGTAGCTGGACAGACTGAACTTTCTTTGCAAGTATATTAAATTTCATTTCACCGAAACTAATAACAAATAATCTCTCTCTTATTAGTTTGTTAAAGTATTAAAACCATATATAAAAACCACCACAACTGCTTGTGATGATGGTATTCATCATCGTGAGTAAATCTGATAATCTATAGATCTATTACTAATAATCTATAGATAGAACTTTAAGATTTCATATATCTGTAAGGCATTTAATGTATGTTCTTATACTGCCTTAGGTACCTGCTGCTGAAGAAGAAGAAATTGACGAAATGGATGACATTGATAAAGTTCGAGATGATCTCCAGTCTACAAAACAATTATTAGCGATTGAACTTAGGTGAGACATTTTTATTTATTTAAAGAATGCAAGGACCACTTTAATTTAGCCATTTTTATTCTTTTTCATTTTAAATTCATTATTTGTCTATTTTTGGAGGTGCTCTCAATTTAAATGCAGAAATATAAATCAGGTTCTGAATTGTTACTCGTTTTTTTACGTAAGTTCTCGTTAATATTCCAACCATTAACAGTGGGATGTTAATAAAGGTTATTACAAACAATCGCTCGAAATTAATTTCTATAAAATACGTTTAAATAATTTTATAGAAACAAAGAAGCTCAAGAAAGGGAAATTAAGCGCCTTTTAACAAGAATACAGAATTTAGAAGCAGAAGTTGCAAGGGAACGTGCTATTATCAAACAAGAACAACACAAAACTGTTATATCGGTCACAGATGCCTATGATGAAAGGCTAGTCAACAATCTAAAAATGGAAGTTGAAAAGGCGAAGGAAACAGCAGATAATCTAGAGAAACAATACTTACAAGCAGCAGAAGAAAGGGATACCGCAATATCAGAATTAGAAGAGGTTAAAAGAAGAAACGGAGAATTGGAGAAGAAAATGGAACAAGCACTTTCGGTAAATCTATTGAGATCATCCAAGCATTGGATTATACTTCCTTTTAACTTTTTATTATTAACTTTATTTCTATTTTAATATTATATCTGCTAGATTGTTAATGTAATTAATTGACTTTAATGTATTTGCTTTGCGACTAATATCGTTTAATTACTAATTTGCAGGGTAAAATAGAAGAACTATTAAATTCGGAAGAGCCATTGTCTTTCTATCAGAAAACTCAACTTGATTTTCTAAAGCAGTGTAGGTTACTGAACATAGATGTTAACTCTACAGAGGCTGAAAAATTAAAAAAAGATATTGATGCTAACAATAACGCTTTTACTAACAATAACCAAGATAACGAGGTAAAATAATATTATATATAAGCTGCTTTAATTAACATAAATTGTCTAATCTACAACCTTTAATTTTTTTTTATATTAATTAAAGTAATGGTACAAGACTATAAACTGTATAGTTATAATATTTCCAGGGAATTATGCCTACGAATGTTGGATCGAGACGCTCAAGTCATGCTATCAAACAACTCTCTATGACAAGGGATGACAGTTTTGAAGAAGAAGAAGAATCGGATGAAGAAGAGGTAACGTTATCACATAATACGTCTATTAAAATAAGCGTGGTGACACCAGATACCAAAAAACATCTAGCTTGACGTATAGACGTTGTTATATAAAGATTTTTTTAAACTTCATCTCATATGAATAATGAAAAACGATGTCATCGACAAATTTCATGATAACGTTAATAAAAGTACATAATAAACAAACAACATAATGTCTGTAAAAAGTGATATAAATAACGATTCTAAAGAGTAGATATTTTTTGTATACTTCAAAATTTCTATTACCTACGCATAAATTTGTGATTACTTTTACAGGAAGAAAGTGAAGAAAAGAAACAGAAGCGAATGGAGAAAGAAATCCGCAACATGAGAAACAAAATACGACACCTGAAGGAGAAGCAGGATAACATGAAGAGAGAAAGAATGGGTTACAAAATGGCCTTGAAGAATCAACAAGCATGTCTTAAGTTAGTATTTTATAATACCTGTTCAAACTAACATACAAATATTGTAGAAAAATTGATTCCTAAATTTATTAAAAATCCTCTAAAAATTTACAAGAAGAGCTAGATTATTAAATTGCTATGATCTATGGTCATCAACGACCCGAAATATAATATTGTAATTAAAACGAAAAAATGTTAACACTTTCAGGGAGGAAAAACGCAAGTTCAAAGAATTGAAACGAGAGGTAGATAAAATGGCAGCCATGATGAAAGAGGTGGGCACTGATGAAGAAGAGGACGAGGACGAGGAGTCCGAGGAGGAAGAAAAGAAGAGTGAAACAGAAGAGGAAGAAGAAACTGAAACTGAAACCGAGCAAGACACTGAGAGTGAGACGGAAAGTGAAAGTGAAGCAGAGGTAAGAATTTAACATTTTTTACACCTTTTTTTACACCAGTTTGCGGTAGAACTTTTTTAATATGCCTAACATTTTCTCTTCCTCGGCAACTTATGATCAAGCTTGTGTTAGGCGTCGGTGTTACGATATACAAATAGGGTCTTGGTCTGAACCAAGTTTCGGAAGGACTTTTGTACCCGTTCCGTTGACTGTCGAAACTTTAATCTCACGTTGCCTTTCTAATATGGACATTTTTTTCCACTTCTTTTCTAAGTTTATTTAATTTATTCTGTGAATTATAATAAAAATAATCGAAACATTTCAGGATGCTCCGTTACCGAATAAGAAAGACAATCTCTTGAAACGCCTGAAAAGACACGAAACTCGAGTGAATGCTTTGAAGAAAGGCAATGCACTTCTAATGGCTAACGTGGACCGACTAAAAGACGATGTTCTCATACAGAAAGAGAAATCTGTTACGCTCCAGAAAGAATTAGACTCACTTATCGACGATCTGGAATAAAACGCTTTCAACTCATCGTTTCAGTTGCACCAACAAAATTATAAGCATCATAATATAGATAAGACGTGGCCGTATCGTAGAATTGACATATCGTGAAATGCCCGAGATTTCATGGTGGCAATGGTCACATTTCATGAAATGTTTCACTGTCCATTTGCCACATCGTGAAGTGCCTTAGTCAGATAAATAATAAGAAATCGTTTGTCGATACGTTCAGAAAAACGCAGCTATTTCCTGAAAGGATCAAGATTATTTGATAATATCGTATAATCGTTACCGTTAAAAGCTGGGACTGGGAGCGGTTTGTGTATGTGTTTACATGTCAGCCGCTGACAACAAAATAAAGCAGAGTAGTGTGACTACGCAAAAGAAGTGACTATCAACATATGACATCTACAAATATCGTGACTATGTCACGGATAGATAAGTTATTGTTATAGCGGTTATTTTAAATAAAAACACAAAAAATAAACTCCAACCTACCCGTGACGTAGTCACGATTTATGTAGATGTTATATTTAAATAGCCAGTAATAGTGCATAGACTTACTTTATATCGTGACGTGATGTTAAGAACGGGTTAGAAATTATTTTTTTGTTTTTTATTGTTTTTTTACTTTTTTTAGAGAACTCTAAACAAGTTCCTAATATATTGTAAATTTAAATATTTCATGAAAAATGAAAATTGGTTTCATGATATGGCAAAATGTAGACATAATCGTGAAACGTTGATGATTTAACAATATAGTCTAATTTAGTTGCCCAAATTATGAAATACGACCAATTCATGATGTGGCCAATTCTACGATACGGCCCTATCGATATATAAAAAAAAAGATTATACATTTTTCATTTTTTTTAAAGCTTACAAATGTAACGCCCATATGAGATATTGTTATGAGAACAGTTTTGCGGTTTCGATATTGACATTCATATTAAAAAAACTGTTTAATTTTCATTAAGAAAAAATAGTAACCGTTAATTAGTATTTTCAGAACATTGGCATCTTACAAATGTTTATATTCAGTTGGTGCAACTCCTACTCTTTTTGCTAACGTTAAACTACGCAGTTTCTTCTAATGTAATTATATTAGTGTTTGTAATTGTTAATTACGTATAATAGCCGCTACACACCT
>JANCMC010000008.1:679938-693351 GCA_024363005.1 Charaxes varanes
TCGCGATGCATGACGGGATTTATTAAGATTTAATGCCGCCAACGACACTCGGAGGCGGGAAAAGAACGAGTCTCAAGTGTTCGATGTACGTCGTGTGACGCCATTTTGTTTTCGTTTGAACGTATACATCGGAATTGAAGTGCTAAACTCGTAATGCGAAATTGCTCAATTTTTAATTCATATTAATTATTTAACACTGACGAGTTTTCGGACGAAGTATTTATTGCTCAAATATAAAAAGGAAGATGGAAACATATATAATTTAATAAACAAATACTGACATATAATTTAATTTGATTGGATTGATAGAGTTTGATGAACAATTCTAAAAAGCTTGTTAAAGTATATTTGAACTAGTTGTAACCCGCGGCTTCGTCCGCGTAATTAAGCGAAACATGTTAGCGTGATGATATATAGCCTATAGCCTTCCTTGTTAATGGGCCATCTAACACTGAAAGATTTTTTCAAATCGGAACAGTAGTTCCTGAGATTAGCGCGTTAAAGCAAAGAAACACACTCTTCAGCTTTATATACTAGTATGCATAGATAAAAAGTCGTTAAAATTTGAATTTTATTTACGGAAAGGATTAAAAAATGAAACGAAAGTGATGAGAAAACAATTTATTTCCGCAAACACGTAAATTTTGTCCTAATTTTCAGCGATTTTCAAAGGATAAAACTAGATTTCTATCAATAACTTTAATACTATAAAGGCCCTAACAAATCCTCGCATAATCCTTCAAACATCGGACTTGAGCAGTGCTAAGTCTAAGCTCGCCATCTCAATCAGGACCTAGATTTCATGAAAACATTACAAGCTCTATCTACAATCATCGGCTTAACGTGCTCAGTTAATGAACACCCGTGGGCTTACATATTCGCTAGCCGTGCGGGAGTTTGGGGGGATGGGCGGACCCCGTCCCGTCTTAGATTTAAGCTGGTACACACTCGCCGTCTAGATTTATGGATCGAAATAAATTGCTCGAGAAAAACGTCGCATCATCAGTGTATTCGGTCTTATGTATATTAATGGCAAAAAGCTGAGCTTTGAAGTGATGTGAAGGTTCGCGTAGTTTTTTTTATATATTATATAAAAAAACATCATTATACAATTTTTAACAGGTAACACATCTAGATATGAAGTTAAATTACTATGTTAAAGCACAAATGTACAGGCGCGATCGTTTTTCAGTAAGATGTATAAAAATTGCTCAGGTTGTGGAATTTGTGTTAGTACTCGCTTCGGTCGCCGTAATGTGTTTTTTTTTTAATTTTGTGTTGAGTGCAAATACATATACTTAGATTAATATAAACATTCGCAGATTTTTTACAATGATCTTATATTCTAAGTAATAAAAAAAACTATTTTTTTGATTAGCGTACAATTTCCCACTAAAGGTTTCTCCCCTCTCCAACCAAACCTACCTATCCGCAATGGTGGGCCAAAGTTACAACAATATGGACTCCCACCAGTGGCCAGTGTGACCAGATAGGCCATGGAAGAGGTGGCGAGATGACAGGCATGCCTTTGCATAAAAGCAAGGAATGCAAGTAATAATATATATATATGTGTGTGTGTGTGTGTGTGTGTGTGTGTATACCTAAATAATAATAAACTAATTCTAATTGAAACTAAAAAAATAATTTGTTTATTATAAGTAAAAATTTAAAGTTTTTGACGGTACAATTCCTCAATTCCCGTCATGAAATATTTGTATAATATATATTATACTATATAGTCATTGATAAAACCTGTACTAGACCTTCACCAACAGATAAAATGATTTAAATAAGCATACTTGTTGTCAAGTCGAGAACCCAGTCGCCTTTTACAACTTCCACGATCCATAGGTGTCCCATATTAAACCTTGCTACCCTTTTCCCCGTCGTACAACACATTCTAATTTATACTTTCAATTATTTTAATGTAAATAATAAATATGTACATAGGACTATATGACATACGGACGTCTGTTCCTAAGGTAGACAACTTAATGCCTGTGTTGTAACTAACAGACGCCAGTTATACACAAAAGTTTTTTTAGAAAAATATAAATTCATACATATGCATAATACACCTAGACTCAAGGCGGGAAACGACCACACGACCGCCGGAGCGGAAGATAGGGTCACTGCCCATTATGCCAACGGGCAAGTCGAAAATGAAAATGCTTACTGTAAAAAAATTCTATTGCAAATATTAGCAAGTATCATATGTATAAAAGTATAAATAGTTTCATTGGAAATCTAATAAAATCTTTTAAGTCGAAAGCTCGTCCGAAATTTCCCTTAATATTCAAAATTGGAGCGTGTACTACAAAAAATACTTTTTTTGTGTCCGACGATATAGTGCTATAAAGGATATAGGACGATAAGTTCAGTGAATCGGCATCAGAAGGATAGATACTTAGTTTATCTTTTTGTAAGTTTCAGTTCTCTAGATGTTTTGGGTCTTTAAAAAAATTAGGAAAACAAAAAAGTATTTATCTAAACTCTTATTATTTCCAAAATAACTTAAGATACGAAATAAATATCCTTCTGGGCTCGATTTACGTAGATTATCGTCCTATGCCCTTTTATTTTACATTTTCAATTATATTTATACATAGTCGATGCAAAATTAATCCCGCCCAAAGTTCGTCTCACGAAATCCGCTCGTATCATCGAACCTATTACCTAGTTTGATTAAATCACCAAAGTACATCACACCATACACTATCGAGACATTATTAATTAAAATCCGCAAGGAAGCCCGCACCTGTCCCAGGGCGAAGCAATCGGGTTAGACAAAGAGCGGACCGATTCGCCCCGGGCCAACAAATCCTTAAGAGGGTAGTCCTAATCCGGCTCGAAGGACCATGTATCGATACACGATGGGTAACCGTATTGAATGTTCATTTGATGTTTCTTCATTGTTGATTATATGTTTATAGATTTAACTATACAGATATTTATAGACAAAGCCATCGACTTAAACCAAGAGCGAACCGTTATGCGCGAGCCAACAAATTCTTGAGAGGATATCTCTAATCCGGCTCGAAAGACCATGTATCGATTCTGTATTGAATGTTTATTAACTCTGAATTAACAATATATTGCTAAAGTTATACTTTTTGCAATAAACCACAAACCTGAAGTAGAACCACTCGACCAACCCTTAGCACAATTGCTAAGGGTTCATCGGACACAATCGCTAAATGAGTAGTAGTCAATTTTGCTATGGTAAACAAAAACAGTACATTGTCCCGATTAAACTAACGAAACACCAGTTATGTTACAAAGATACCCAGCCATCCATCTCGCTTCCCCCCCAAGGGCGGAAACTAGTTCACTCCTACCAAATACGCCAATTCGCAACGCCACTATAAATAAGCCCACAATCGGAACAAATGGACAACCGGCAAATTAAACCCAGCGCTGCATTTCGATTCTCATACATTAGGCACATCGATCTAACACGTCTCAACAAAGCCTTGGCGAAATGCTCGGTAACATGCGATCGCCTTAAGTCTCTGGTAAAACCCTCCATGCCATTTAGATCTCTATTGACCTTAAGGTTGAGTTCAAAAGCGCTTGTTTTAAATATATCAAGGCAATTTTCACAATGTGCCGTAACATTTTAATATACAAAAAACCATAAGTGTATGTTAATATTCAGCACATCGATTTCATAAATCTTAAGTTTTTGTTAAACACTCTATTTCTTTCTAGACCATTTCCCGTTACTTGGAATCAATCCCCTTCTTTTTGCTTTCTCCATATAGCGATTCGGTGCTTGACGAAGGTACAAATGCTCGCATTTCTAAATGAGTTTAAAAAATTTTTGTAAATTCAATCATTTGAACTATTTTTTTTAAAGCAATTCTCATATTTTTCTTACAAATAATTACATTTTTTTCAAAATTAATTCGCAATCCTCAAATTAACGTAAGAATTTTATTAACTGTTCATTACTTTTCTGTTATACAATAACTATGTCCTAACTGAACGAGCAGCCTCGCGAGGCAGTCCCGCGAGGCAAACTCCTCGGCCAGTCAGGACGTGTCTCGCCCGAGCATAATGTATGTGCTCCAAACGAAAAACGTTACGTGGCAATCATCTGAGGCTGCCTCGCGAGGCTGCCCGTTTATTCAGGACACGGCTATTAATAATTGTAGTAACGAAACGGCTACATATTTTGACTAAGATGTAGAGTTTGTAAAGTTAGGGCGTGTAGAGTTAGAGACTGTAGTAGAGTATAAGCTTACTTCATCATGAGATCTTTGACTTTTTGGGTCTATTACATTTTTGAAAGTGCGAGCCATATAGTCTCGTCTCAGGAATATTTTACATGCAAATTGCGGAACAGGTATTATTCGTTCTTCTGAGATGTAAAAAAAGTACACATTACAATATCCTTTTTCTTTAAAATAACCGCATTAAAGTTGTCAGAACTGAACCAAATTCAAATAGGACCACACGGGATGCACCAGCTTTAAAATATAAAAATAATCATCACAATCGGTTCACCCAGTCGAAAGTTCTGAGGTTCCTTTTTTGAAGTCGGTTGATAATATACATAATTACAGCACGGTGTACACGGCGGCCGCCCTTAGTGCGGCCCACCGAAAACAAAACAATCCGATGCTCACCTCCTCGCGTCCGGTTCCGTACACTAAATTTACATTCCCGACCATCCATCCCAGAAGTCCATCCGGGCTGGCACCGAAACGATCTCAGGGCACGGAGGAAAACGTCTTAGCTCTTTGTTGAGGGCGGGCGGCGATCACCCGCTTCCGCTTTAATGATGTTAAGAGTTCACTGAGAATATTTGAGGATTATTCGGGCCCGATATGGAAGTCGCTTTATGTGTATGCCGTAATTAATGTCGTTTTCTTCGTTGTTACGCAAATTTGTATAACTTTAATAATATATACTAATATATACGTAAAGTTTAAACAACAATTTGTAAAACATAACATGTTTTACAAATTATAGTTTAAACTTTACTTTATAAGATACTAGCAGTGCCTGCAATTTCGCGTAAAATTAGTTTTAAAAGAGATAGATTCAGTTCTTGCGTGATGATATATAGCCTACAGCCTTCCTCGATAAATGGGCTATCTAACACTGAAAGAATTTTTCAAATCAGACCATTAGTGCCTGAGATTAGGGCGTCCAAGCAAACAAAGAAACAAACTCTTCAGCTTTATATATTAGTAATTATAGAAGTATAGTAGTATTTTAAAATCTCTCAAAAACCTTGGTACTTTAGTATCCTAGTAATTAGTATCTTATAGATTTTATTTACAGATCTGTTCAATCAGTAACGCTAATTAATATTGTATATTTTCACAAAAGATCTTCAAGCTCTCGGCAAGACTGACTGCCGTAAAACAGCGCAAAAGAGAACCGAGTGGCGACTTTTAGTGTTGGAGGCCAAGATCCTCTTCCGGTCACTGCGCCAAAGTAAGTAAGTAAGTAAATTGTATATTATGTTACTAATTTTTGCTCTATTTTATCACGGCCAACATTTTGCCCTGTTCCATTATACCGCAGGAAGACTTAAAGAGAATCGCCAGTACCTTTAAAATTAAGCCAGATCCTCGGGGTCCTCAAGATAGTCGCCGAAGGGCACCGTTCGTCCGCATGTTTATGGCGCGATGTTATCTCCTAATTGTGACAATATTTGGTTTAGGCTTTTAAGGCGAGGTAAATTTGGAGCGGGGCGGCGCAGAGTTTAGCATTGACTATCTGATGGAGGCAATTTGGTTAAATGACGCTCCCGAAATATTCACATTAGTCTTTAAAACATGTTTGTCTCAAGAACTTACGACGTTGTACCAAAGTGAGGAAAATTAAGCATGTTTTTACACTGTAAGAAATTCTCTATCTAGCGTTATCCTGGTCTAGTACCAGGGACCACTTCAATTGCAGAAGATGTGTTTCTGGGGCGAGTTGAGATGAATAGAATAGAAATTATATATTCACACATTGATATATACAACCTAAACACATAGCGCTTGCAGTCTTTTTAGTTGGCAGCCGAAATGGGCCAGCGCGTCCGGGTACCAGTACCTCTTTCTCACATGAGATCGGCGTGAAGTGGCGCCAATGCTGTCACCTCAAGCGATGGTATTGTTGTCGCGTTTCGTTCGGTTTGTGAGTCTTCCCGGCGAAATTGTCAGAACCAAGGACCCAGCCGTATGTATTAATTCAGATTTTTTTTTATTGTTTAATGGCATAGGACGTCTTTTACGTAATGAATAGCTTCGTTTCAATATCCTTTATCGGACGATCTAAGAATTATTTCGAAATCTCCAACCAACACTGAGATACAGCCATTTCTGTCTTTTTAACTAAAAAGGTTTATGATAAAAAGATAAACAAATAATAAAGTATCGTTAAAATAACATGTAATTATCATTCATCAATAACCATATTAAACCATTAACGATAATTAAAATACATATTTGTTATTATAATGTCGTTTTTATTGAATTATAAGCGGAATAAGTCTTAAATGACAAAACGTTTTTTTGCGATTTGCCAGAAATCAGCTTTTTGAATTAGCTCAGTTTACGATTAAGCCACGCGATGTCAAACTTTAGTCAGCTTTATGTATTAAGTATAGATTAATTCAAATATAAGAAAGTTTTTAAATAAAAGTTTGAATGTTAATGTATTTTCAGGTATATAAAGCGTTGGAAGCAGGCATAGCTCGCGCTAACAAACAAGCCATTTCTAACGCACAGAAGATACAGAAGTTCGAGATTCTACCAGCTGATTTCTCCATGAATACCGGAGAATTAGGTGAGTGGTTGGTTGGAATTTAATATTACTAGAAATCACTGGCTGGCTGAGATTCGGCCACAATTTTTTTGATTTGCGTACTATACGCCTATTTAAAACCTATATACAAAATTTTAATACTATAATTGTTTTGTGTGTTTCTACATTTACAAGGTGTATATTGTAGTTAATTGTGAAGATATATTAATGGCTTACTATGTTACCAATATGTAAGCTATATGATTTTGTACCGATTGTCTTCCTAATAAAATAAAAATAAATAAAATATTTGATAATTATTATACATTAGGTCGCCATGACTTCGTATTATCACCAATCTATACATGTGTGTGTATATCGTCTGGCTTTTGTGTGCGTGTGGTTTTATTTTAATAATTTAATATATTAATATTGCATAATTTATAAAAATATTAGCATTCGCACACCCTTTTTTGCATTGATCTATTGGCTGTCACAATGAATTTAGATTTCAATGCACTTTACATTCCATTTAATACTTACGGTTCCGTACAAGAAATAAAACTCTCAAAATTCTTCTTCTTTACTTAGTACAACAAACCAACGCTTTTTTTCCAGGACCAACGCTAAAGATAAAGAGAAACGTCATCTACGACAAGTACAGAGACATCATAGAAGGCTTCTACAAGGAATAGTTGGTATTTTTAACTTAAGCTTCGGGGGAATGGCGAACAAACAATATAAAATGTCGGTGCTCAAAATAGTTGATAAGGAAAGATGTTTTGTATTTTGGAGTAGAAAGCCTGGTCTTAACTTTTACCCCTACTAAGAGTGAAAGTGCTTAAAAATGGTTATATTCTTCGCATATTAACAAAACTAGATTGCAACAATACCGTCTAACTGATTATCGCTGACACCATCATCGTGTAACTATAACTGTAACACAACACACACACACACACACATAATGTATATATGATTATTTTTTCTACATTGTAATGATTACTTATTGATTAATTTCTCACTAATCAAAGTGATTGTTCAAAAGACAATTAAATCTACATTTATAGCGTCTATATATATATTCTCATTCAAAGTTATGCAGTGATCTACCATTTGAAGAGGCTCATCTGGAAGTTACAAGTTAGTATTTTAAAGCTTATAAGTCGTATTAGCAAAAATAAATAGTAGATAAAATCGCAAAGACCGCTATGCAGTAGACTACTAGCGGTTTTGGGATTATATCTACTGACTGGCCTATTTTTAGTATTAAATTATCAATACATAATGAACAACAGTTTCGAGGGATATGACTTTTTCATAGGATTTTTTTTCCTCTTTTTGAATCTTTTTTCGAATTTGAAATACCTTAAATAGTTTTTGGGATACAAGCAAAAAACCACACCTTTTTTTGTTTTTGTTAATTGTATATAATAACTCTGTAATATTTGCAAGGGCATCTTCAATTTTTTTTAACTATATACATATTATTATATCGAATGACACCTCTCCTAAAAGGCACATATTGAATAGACTAACGATATTCTCTCAACTAATAAGTTTCATAACCTTTCTATGTAATTCATGTAAGTGAGACGAACATATGACTAAAAAATTTCTGGTACCATCGTTTTTAAAATACATCTAGCATTGCCACAAGGTAATGTCTCTAAGATTGAAATCTGGCAACACAAGGATTAAAGTATGCAAACGTTATCGCAGGAATGATTCCGAAGCATTAATTTAGCTCTTTGAGAAGTCAACTTGTCTAAGATTTGAGTACGCATTCATTACCATTCCGCGGCGTGTTCCGGCAGAAAATGTATCAATACCATTTCAATATGCGATTCAACCTGAATGCCGGATAAATAGTTCAAAGACGGCTAGTCGCCTTGCACAGAGCACTTTCATACAGAGCTATCGCTTGAAATCAATTTTCCGAAACAGGAATAGATTACAATGCACCACTTTTTTATACATCTTATACATATGTTTATGTTACGGTAACTTTGATTTTGATATAAATTTTGACTTGGTTTATCACCTTTTTAGTAAAATATCATGGTGTCTCTTATAACACACTATTTTTTAGATTTCGCTTTCAAAACTTCTATTGCTTCTCTTTAAAGAAGTAAATATGTATATGATATTGCATTGAATATGTTTGCACTCATATATATTCATAAGAAATAAAAATCAATTAGTATCTAAATAAAAAATTGTTATGGCCCTACAACAAAGAGGAACGGAAACTACCAACAGAATTTAAATCCATTCAGTGGCATTTGAGTTTTATCCACACTAACGAACAACGATGAATTTTTTTCTGTGTATTATCAGCAGCGTCTGTGGACGCATTAATCTGCCCTCTAGTTGAACCGAGAAATGTGGTTGCGGACGCCGCAACGTCTGCTAACTCAACCTGTTTCAATGGCATCTCCTCTCCTCTCCGATTTTCCTTAATTATTACTGTTATTTAGATGATAAATACAGACCACTGATACACACTTGCGAGCGGTAATATGGACGTTTCTCTTAGGAATAGTAATGTTTTAATACATATTCATGACGCTTAATAATTCATATTTACAGCGCAGACATCATAATTACTTTCCGACAAGTTATTTTTGCTTTACACGTGCATTATCGTTTAAAATAATAGTTGCTGTAAATTGTTTTTACTTACGCAATCAAATACATTTCTCTTTATTTAAATTGTTTTAGCTTAATTTCAGCGAATGTTACAGTATAGTCCTAATAATGACACAGAAATAATCTGTCAATTTAATCTAATGATCTTCTATGAAAGGTTTTCGGAAAACTACTATCTACCCAGAATTTGAAATTTTACCCTCACCACCTTGATGTCAGAAAATTTACAACACACACACAACCGTGCGATTTTCAAGAAACTTCTTACCTCGCACAATTCCTCTGTGCAATCAATTACCAGCGTTTGTATTTCCGAACAGATACGAATTAGGGACCTTCAAGAAAAGAGCATACTACTTTCTCCAAGGCCGGCAACGCATCTGCGATCCCCCTGGTGTAGCAGTTGTCCATGGGAGTCGGTAGTCACTTAGGTGAACCGCCTGCTCGTTTGCCTCTTATTATATAAAAAAAAATCTAATTATAATTTTTTAAGAGTTTTCGTGTACCCGCTGAAAAGATACATATGACTCGCTACAGCAAAGAGAAAAGGAAGCCATTGAATAAGGTAGGTGCCAAAATATTTTAAAATAATTAGATAGAGAATCTTCTTATATGGATAAATTTAAATGTATAAATAATTTTGTACGTTTAAGCTCCAAAGTTAGAAAACAAAATGTAAAAATGCACTTAACACAGCCATATTAGCATATAATTCTGGTCACCTGGCCAATCAGAGCATGAGCTCTCGAAATCCGTTTAATTTTACTTGTTTCAACAATGGTGAATGCATCCATTGTATGACTATACTTCTATATCTAAAATGATATAGACAGTAAAAGAAACTCGCTGTTATAGCCTAATTTCTAGATAAAATTGCTATTCTATTTGTTGGAGCTAAGAATCATAATAGCGGAACAGAAATTTCTCTTTATTATTCTACGGACACGGATAAAAATCCTTTACGGTCTAGCTTTGCCCAATACATATGAGGTTTCTATTAGTTTCGTTCTGGACACTAGATAATATCGTTGGAATAAGGTGGTTGAGAAATTTCTCTTTATTATGTTTCGGACACGGGTAAAAATCCTTTACGGTCTAGCTTTGCCCAATACATATGCGGTTTTTATTCGTTTCGTGCTGGACACTAGATAATATAATTGAAAAGAAGAGGTCGTTAGGTTAAGCAGTTCTTACAGTAGCATGTGATAGGTATATGTATGACCCAGTCTAACACCGATTTTTAAATATCTGATCTCCTCCGTGTTTCGGGCGTTAGGGGGTTCCGGAGATGACGTCAGACGGCAGTTGGCCATCTTAACTCGCACTACAGTCACATCCTTTGCAATTTAAGCGGACCTTGCTACTCGACCGGAATAACGCTAAAAATAAGATAATAACGTTGGAAAAAACATAAATATAATGTATTTGTGAAGTTAAAGAGCGTCAATGATGATCACAATTTCAAAAATAAATACGAGTTCAAGGACCAGGAGAATAAACACAAATATTGAAGAGGAACTTGTGAAATTTCACACTGGCCTGACATTTGGCAGAAATACATACAACCGTATAATTTATCGATGGTCAGATATCGATGACATGAAGTCGTTTTTACTAAGAAAAACACTGTATTGGTTACACTCTTTTTTGTCTGTTTACCTAATGTTAGTATAATACTGGAGCCAGACATACCTCAAGGTTTCCGGGGTTATGGGTTTGATTCCTGCCTCGAGTCTGGGTGTATTATCTATCTATATATGTATTTATATATTTAAAAAAAATTGTGTATAACAGGCGTCCTTTAATTATAACACAGACATTAAGTTGTCTACCTTAGGAACAGATGTCCGTGTGTCATATAGTTCAGTATATATTTATTTAATTATAAAGAGTTTTGTACATTTTTGTCCTTGAACTCTACAAAGTTCTACAAAACTTTGTACAGCTAAACAATGCCCCCGGTACCTTCACTACATGATCATTGAAATGATCATTCAAATGAAGCTATGTCTGACGCCGACATAAGAAGTGGCTATCTTAAAGTTAAATTTTCTGTACCTTAATATAAGTTTGGGATAGCATGCAACATACAACACTTAGCCATAGATAGTAGCAAAATAGTGTGTAGATTTATTATCTCTAAATGCCAAACAAGTACTCTAGGTGAAATTAATAGAAACCTTAGAAATTCGACTTGGCGAAGCGTGGCGTGTAGCAGTGTAGAGGAGATTCGCATTTTGTGGTTGTGAATAAAATACGATTCTTAAAACAGTGTGCTATGGTTGAATAATTATTTAAACTAGAGATCGCTTGGTGGTCGAAATTCGGCCACAAATCTTTAGATTTATATATGTATATGCATATAACTTAAAGTTATATACAAAATTTCAATTCTTTGTACAACGACATTGTAATATATGACAATTAATATTTTTATCATCCGTGTCGTCTTGACTATGCTTTGACACAATCTTATAGTAAATTGTGTACAAGTGTGTATAAATAGTTTGGCATTGGTGTGCGTGTGGTATGATTTTAATAATTTATTATATTTATAGTGCATATTCTATAAAAAATACTACCATTCGTCACCATTATATAAATTATAATTGTCCCTATTTTGTAAAATGGTACCAAAAGTTTTTTGATTCACGTATTAATATATAGATGACTTTTACTTGTACTTATAGGATTAAACACTGCTTTGTACAAAAATTTTAAGCCATCTTTAGTGATTTAGGCACGGAGTCCTAAATAACCTAATATATAAAATTCTCATGTCACAGCGTTTGATGCCAAACTTCTCGCGTGCTTTTGAATATTTTTATGCATATTAAAATTTTCAAGAGTGGCCCACGCGGGCGAAGTCGCGGGGTACAGCTAATATTGATATATTTTAGAAGGTCTAACGACGTACACTTGGTCAACTAAATCGTCAACGTCCAGTAAGACCAACTGGTCAGTTTGTGTGTCACAGGGCCGTGTGCTAATGGGACCGGTATACGGCTGAACATTTACTTGCCCGTTTAGACTCGAATGTGTAAACAGATTTGCTATTTTTAGAAGTTAAACTGGTGGTAGAAATTTTCTAACTTTAAACTAAACAAGTCTAGATGTTCAAGAAATGTCAAAAAAAGTAAAAAAAAACTTTTATTGCCTATATCTGAGAGCCTTTTTATATATATATATGAGATATATATAAAAAATATATATCTGAGAAATATAGATCTTCTATTTGAGAGCCTGCGGAAATGGAATAATTTTGCATAAACATATTTTCAAATAAAAAATCCCGTATATACATATTTAATTCTTGTTTTTGCACCTACCCTTAATGGTTTCCAAGAATCCTGTCAGGCCTGGAGTATTCTGTAATGCCGGAGCCAGACATAGCTTCATTTGAATGATCATATCAATGATCATGTAGTGTGACCCGGGACTTTGTGTAGCTGCGCAAAGTTTTGTAGTACTTTGTAGTCTTCAAGGACAAAAATGTACAAAAACTTTGAGCTATGTCTGGCTCCGGCATAAGAAATCGCTATAAATAAGGCCGCCCTTGAGCACTTTATACGTCTGTTTTGTTATTCTTTATTGTTTTGTTACTCTTTTTTGTGTGAGAAATAAAGTACAAAATAAAAACAAATAAATAAAGAGCGATAACTCTTACGTCAAATTTATTACCACTTTGGTGGTTTTGCAATGATTTTCTGTCATGCATTCAATGCCTTTGAATATCTTTCAAGAATATATCCTTTTTTATATACAACAAGGGCATAACGGGCACCCAGTTCACCTAAGAAGCTAACAACGCCCATAAACAACCAGGAGGCTCACGGCTCACATATGCGTTGTCAGCATTTACAAAGGTTTTTCATGGACCTTGAAAACCATATGCTCGAGACACAATCAATCTGTGTACGTTATGTACAGCTCTAGATAAATCCTGGCCTAAACTCGTGATTAAGGGCCGGCAGCGCATCTGCTGGCCTTCTGGTCGTGCTGATGTCCATG
>JANCMC010000008.1:814775-825122 GCA_024363005.1 Charaxes varanes
AATATTTCTTTAACTTCTCAGTCACATTTTACAACATCTACAAGGGTAATATGAAAACAATACCCAACACCATAATATTATAGTGCGGTACCAAATTGCCGTATTTACCGCGACTGTAGTGGATAATGGAGTAACATCCACATTTAGCGATAACAAAAAGCAATATACCCGCAAAATCAATTAATAGCACCGCAATTAACCTGTAATGGCGGGTCGGGCTCTCGAACCGATCCTTGGTTCAGGACGATTATATCTATTGTTACAGCAACGCTTATGGTAATCTCTGATTGACTTTGTGTGCGTGGATATATAACCGCATTTGTTTTAACTAAGCTGGGTATAGATCTGATCAAACAACTGGAAGACATACACACACACAATACGAGGAGGTTTCAGCTTCATCAGTGGCCAGCATTTGAGTCGACCGCTACATTAAGTAGCTCTTACCACGGCCTGATAGATGTGTGTCATCCATCACTGGTCTTCAAATATCCGACCTCCTCCGTGTTTCAGAAGACAAAACAGTGTGTTCCGATTAATGACACTGAGTGATACAAGTCGTATGATTGTAAAGATTGTGCTGTTCTAAGGATGACGTCAGACGGCATTCGTTCTTCTTAACTCGCCCCAAAGCCACATCCTCTACAATTTACATACCCTAGAGTGGGATAACGCTAGATAGAAGGAGGAAAAAGGCATTAATTTCCAAACAAACATCTACACTTCTCAATGTTAATAAGTGAATGCAAATCTTAAAATAATGGAACCTTGGAAAATTCATTCGAAACGAATAAAACGCTCAGTTCCTCTTATTCATCGTTACGCAACATCCCATCAATATAGAGGCTGCAATAAACAGATACAGATCTCTGAATACATTGTAAACATTCAGCACAATGTCTATTGCTTTGAGAGCCAAATAACATGAGCAGTTCAATTCTCTTATTGCCTATCGCATATAAGCGATAACAAATTTGATATGGTTATTCCAGTTTATGCAAGTAATCAAGGTATTTTTTTTATAAAAGTGGATACTGTCGGCAAAAATATCGATATTTGATGTGATAGCATTGACCTTATTATATTCACAAATCATCATCTACATGATCACTGAAATGATCATTCAAATGAAGCTATGTCTGGCTCCGGTGTAACGCTTACCGAACTGCAGTTCCGGAAATAAAATACGCTTTGCCACTCTGTTACGCTTTGACAAATGTCTACACCCGCGTAATGTCCATAGATGCTAAAAGATATATGCAAGACTTCGAGGAGAAGAACAGCCTGAGTTTAATTAAAAAAATCTTAATAAATCTTTACCATTCAGTTAGAGTGAGAACGTTAATGTTATATGTATGAATTCCTAGCCTGATTGAAGCTGGAGGATTAATAAAGAAACGTTTATTTTAAGTATTACACTGGACATGAGTTACAATATATAAGAATTTTTCAAATCTAAAGTACCCTATCATTCTTTAGTGGCAGTAAATACATAGACAAATAGAGTTCCATGCATAGACACATAAGATGCAATTAGGATCAGCGCACATAATGGCAGCTGATCTGTGACTCCGCCATTGATTTCAGATGGTGTCAATAGGTGCAATTACCTATCATTATCTCGGAGACTAATAATTGCATTAAATTGTGATCTTAGACCTATTAAAACAACGACTAAACCACTTATCCATTAACTGTCTTAAAACTTTTTTTTTTCTTAATTAGTCGTTAGTATCGTTTCATTTTTAATACTGCTTTAGAAAATCTTAGTTTTAATTGCAGACTTGAACGATTATATAATTTGAACTAGTGATGTATAATAAAGTGCTTGCAATTTGCTTTAGCTTCTGTGTACACTAAAATCCAATACAAATATTGAAAAAAGAAAAGCAATTGAATAAAGATTTTACAAATAATATCAATAAATTCAAGCACATTAACCTCCAACAAGTTTCAATACCACCCTTAAAAGCCAATTCATAACCAATACGGTTTAATTTAAAATGGCGTATATATTTCAATTTGTCAACGTTCGAATTTTGAATTGCGCCCGCAGTCCTATTCTGGACCGATGCATGCGCCAGCCAGCGCAATATTATTCGTAATAGCGACAAATATGAACAATAGAGTCTCATATTAAAATCGCGATGTGAAATAAATATTCATCCTCGTTCAAGGAACGCGCTTCGCCGATGCGTCCCAGTGATACACTGCACATTTGAATGCTGGGACCCGATAGTATTGTTTTAGTATTACTAGCAAAGCTCCCACTAAGCCTTATATTGATTAAAAAGCATATTTACATTTAAATTTACATATGCCGTGCCTCGAATCGCACTTATCGATTACAAGTCGCAAGGACGTTTTATTTTAATACCATGTATTAGCGCTGCTTGAAATTCTATGATGTTTCTCGCATGGAAAGCTTGCGAATGTCTAATGTTTCACTGTAAATGATTAATGTCTAATCGAAGACTCGGCAATGGTAAATCGAGTTTCGCTGAAGCTCATGCCTAGATAGGTATAGGTACTAGAAAGTACCAACATCTCTTCATAGAGATGATGGTACTTTCTACTATACATAAAAGCCAATAGGCTCTCATTAGCTCATTAACCGATCATCGCGACAATATTATGATATCAATATCACATATTCGTCTGCATATATGACAACCAAAGGTTACCTATCACGAAATATTGAAAACTACTAACGTATAAAGACGAAATTTGGCAAGGAAGTAGTTTATAGTTAGTATAGGTCTGGTAAGAACGGATTTTCTGATAGCAGGGGATTAAGGAGGGCTCTCGTAAGTTTAATTTTGTGCGGAGGAAGTCACGGGATACAGCTAGTGTTATAATAATACTATCCGTGAGTATGCGTACCGTATTATATAGAGATCACCAAGGATAATAGTCCATTTCCACCGTGTACAAGTATGACAGTTATTTAGAACAATATCCCATATCGCCAATTAGAGTCTCACGGCCTTTATTACTTACTGAGCATAAACAGTTGTATTATAAAGCGTCCGTAAACCAAATGATCGCTTTCTGACAAAACCAATATCAATAAACGCGCTATTAGCCACCCATCTCGGGACGAAGCGTTTAAAACCGCATCAAAAGCGACCGTCGAACGGCAGTAACCTGTTGAAGTTCGTTCCCCACTCGCCTTGCATTTTTACTTATATCTACTGCAACATTTTTGGCAACGGAACTCTTTGCAAGACAATGCGACACTTGGATGCCACTTATAACAAAATACCTATTTAAACTATTTTCATATTCAAAGTTATCCGTTCGTCCGTCAAATCAACAATTTAAACGTTATTAAAGGTTTATAATAAATAGAACAAGTGTTCTATGTTCGTGGGATAACATCCTGATGATAATTATATTAAATTAATAATAAAACTATTTTTCTTTTTATATATTTTGTCATAAAATCTTAAATACATTATATTTACATTACATAAACAGACAGTACAGATAGTGTATTTTCCTAATCAACATCAATATTAATAAATTATCTTCATTGCCCTTGATGTTCTATAACTTTATTTTTCCAATCTCCTTTTATCTAACAATGTTATATACACCCGTAATGTCGCGTCGTACGTAACTGTTTACTTAATACGTTCATTTTAATTGTAATATGACAAGTGAATGGTGTTTTTTTTTTAAATAAATAAGTGAAACCTTCTTATATACTCAGACTGTAGTATGAAAAGTTCTGTGCGAGCGTGTAATGGCCCCCATTTAATAAAACTAACAATTAACGTCTATAAAATCGCGCTGCCGATCGTTCATCGTCCAGAATACGGACGCCGATACATTCGATCAATTTATAACGACGGATTGAATTCAAAGCGGCTTTTAAAATTTACGCTTCATATAGAAAGTTATTTGCTCACGTATTAATTAATACTATTTTTGAAAACAAATCAATTTATTAGTTTGACTTTATTAACGACTGGCCGTACCTGCAACTTCGTCCGCGTAAAATGGTAAACAAAAATTGATTAAGAACACCGTGCTATGACGGATAACATCAATCAGCCATAGTTTATTTACATTTAAGCCCAATACAATTTTGTTTCTTGAATCAAATATCTTGGTTATTCGATTTTAATTGATTAAAAAAATATATAATATACACTTGAAGTTCATAAGTAATGTAAAGTTTATATGATTAAAACATTTTTGACTTTGACCTTAATAAACGGTTCCAATTCATCGGATCCCATCGAGAGAGACATTTCGGATTTTGCATTTCTCTAAGGAATGCCATCGGTGTATGGGTTCCCACGACCTTGGTCGGGAATTTGGATTGGGCAAAAAGTCGCCAACTTTCCCATGACTGGTCAGAGATAGGCTTAGGTGGCTCGCAATGACTTTTTTGTCTCTCGACCTATGCAATGCCCTAGCTTTTTGTTTAACTAGCTAATGCCTGCTGCTTTCAATTTCATAAATTGCCTCTGTTGCTGAATCGTAAAATTTGTAAAAATCCATTAAAACCTCGAACCCGCTGGGTATATTATTGCATACACTTATGACACAAGTTTTATGCTTAGTAGAGGGAAGGAGGGTAGTGGGAATACTTTAGGTGTTCCTAACTGTTAAGCACACCTAAAGTATTCCTAGCTTCTTCTACTACCTAGCGTTATTCCGGTGTCGTACCAGGGTCCGCTTAAATTGTAGAGGATAAAGCTCAGCAAGTGACTACCGACGTCCGTGGGCATCTGTATCACGAGGAGGCTCGCAGATGCGTTGACTGCCCTTAAGAAAGGGTTCGGGTCAACTCCCACAAACCGCACGAAACGCGACAACAGTATCACCACTTGACGTGGCATCATTGCCGCCACTTTATTTCGTTCTCATGTGAAAAGTAAGTATAAGTTTTGAACCATTTTTATCCTTCCAACTTATTATTATTATTATTTAGGGTCTATTTCTTCCTCCCCCATATGAACCTGCATAGCTCTGTCTAAGGCAATGCGTGGCCAGTTTCTATCATAACGAACCAAGTCATTCCCCATCTCATTCTTGGTCTGCCGCGAGATCGCCTCCAATCGGAGGTCCATAAAGTGGACTGGAGTGGAGATTTTAGCCCAAATATCATCCAACACGCGGCAGACATGTCCAGCTTAATATTAAACTTATTTTCAAAAAAATCCATTTACTATTGGGGGAAAAAAATCACACAGAGATCCTGGAATCGCACACCGCAATCAGAGGGCCGCTTCACAAAAACCTAACCTGTATTTAAAAATCGATCGCAACCAAAAAATTGTCACTGACAAATGATTCGAACGCCTCGCGGTTTAAATTACGAATTCAAATCTTCGAAATTTGAAATTTTGGAACAAAAAACCGCCATTAACCGACGCGGACGGTTGTTACCTTTTTTCGGCTGTCGATGGTTCCGGAGCTAATCATGAGTGTTTTTTGTCGATACGTTTCGACTAATTCGATTTGCGCCCCACCCACCGCATCTATAAATGGGCGTGCCTTATCGATACTCATTTGGTAATCACCGGGTCCATTACTGAGTGAAACTATTCAAACGAATCGGTAATGGTACATAAGAGGTATAGTTAACTATAATTAATTCTAAATGTAACATACATTGATGGTCGAATTTGGGTTGTGTAGGATCTATTTCACGTAAGAAATCATCTTATTAGCCACAGTTTTTATCATATTATGAAGTGTGCATTGAATCGGGGCCTCTTGGAAAGTGTCTACTAAATTAACAATAACATTTTATGAACGGTAAATAGGAAGAAACTATTCATCAAGAGGCAAACGGACAGATGACTAACCCGACCCATAGACAACTACAATACCAGAGGGCGTTACTGGTCATTGAGAAATAAGTATGCTCTTTTCCTGAAGATTCTTAAGTCGTATCAATTTTATTCTTATTTTAAATAAATTCCGTTACATGACAAAGTGTCACGCTCGTTAATTATCTGTGGTATTTTCAGATGTCATTCGATGAGTCCGAAAATCGATTCAGCGGATAATCGAGCGTGCGTTCGAGATACGTCAACGGATCTCACGAGCTCGATAATTTAATAAAGCAAAAAAAAAAATAAAGAATCGATTGCGGTTGATGACGGGCCACAGTCGAATCATCAAGCGCTGATGGTTTTTTAATGATATTTTTCACAATCGGCCCGATCATTGATGGTTATTAGAGGTAGAACCTCGAAACACGACATGTACGGACACAGTGAAATAACAGTTTATATTTAACGTTTTATGACTGATTCATTGCTTTTGGTTTTAACTTACAAAAAAACATAGCACTAGTGTTGAGGACTCTTTGTTTACTACGCAACTGATTTTATTAAATTTGATCTTATTAAAGTAATTTTTACACATATACCTACAGTATTTGTTTTATACCAAAACTGGAATGTCTGGTAGTAACTCAAATTAGACGGATCACTAGATATATTATATTCTATGAGAATATGATGAGTTCATCGTATATTTCGCTTAAACAAGTTAGTAAGAGCTTCATAAATCTAAGTCTTAGAAAAGTAAAGTTCTAATGTCAATGTTAGTGAAAATTTAGTGAGCAAAAATAGCAGACAAATGTACCAAGGTCGGATGTCATTAGACTCCAGTTCTATTGAACACTAATGTATCCAACCTTTAAACAGTTCGATCATTAGGCAAAACAAAAAGAAACCTTCAGTTTTTCTGCTGTAGCGATTTGTCAAAAAATATTAAAGCGATTAACTGTAACGGTACAAAACACTGTTTGTAATACGTATTTCTTGAAAAGAAAAACAGTCTTTATTTACAAAAATAATATTCAATAATAAACAATGCACTTAAAAAGATGTATCTTCTAACTTTTTCTTATTTTTTAAAGGCACTGATTTTATACCATACAGCCAATTAATTATGATATCGGTAAGCGCGCACCCTCACTATAAAATCGATCCCAATTAGTGACGTCGACTCGGACATCGAGAGTATCGATTAATTGCACATCGATACATCGGTACCGATACGAGTGACGAGTGCAAGTGATTTACGATCGCATTACGTTCCGTTTCGACCGATGTCGTGCAACGCAAAGGTTAATTGGCGGCGTCTTATTAAAATATATTAATGTAAATTTATCGCTGTTCGGCAAAAATATTTTATTTCGATCTAGATGCACGCGCGGAGAATGCTTTGAAATTGTTCTACGTCATCGTAATTCTTAACGAACTTTTTGTGACGTTATGTGAAAGTTAAAAATATGTGACAATGTTTCATTATATTTCCAGCTTAGCTCTCATACTAGCATTTTCATACGGCTTCACACTAATTTTTTTCTCTATCTATCAGAAACAATTTTAATAATATCAATTAGTAAATTAGTTAAAGATTCGTAAGAAGATTATTTTGAAAATATTGTAGGTACATGTATCTTTTTAATATTATAATTTTCTTTTCATTTTAGATACTTCCTCCTTACAGATTATCCTAATACTTTTAAAAATAGCACATTAGCAGACGCAATGATAAACAGTAATGTTTGTTATAAACTTGTTACAAAATA
Source organism: Charaxes varanes (assembly GCA_024363005.1). Lineage (NCBI taxonomy): Eukaryota > Metazoa > Arthropoda > Insecta > Lepidoptera > Nymphalidae > Charaxes > Charaxes varanes. The sequence continues at coordinate 822,343 of JANCMC010000008.1, forward strand.
AGAAATAAAATAAATACGATAAATGGAGAAGTGTTAAAAAAGCTAATGATCTACCTAAAAATAGTTTCTATAGCTTCACTGAACAGATAAAAACAACATGAATGACACCGGGCGCCTTGTTAATGAAAATTCCGAGCGGCGATAATCGCCCCATTAACACTTACCATTTGCAAACCTATACAGAATGCGCCGACTCAAGTACTAGCATATCTAAGTGCCTTGCAATAAACCTAGCAATTGAATAATTTTGTCTGTCATCGAACAAATCGCTTTTTATTTAAAATCGGCACGTTCTAAGTAAACAGAGTATTGGAAATTAGCTATTTTTAAGCTATATTCACGATTTTTAGTTTCTCTTTCACAACTTTTTAAAATGTCGATTTTTCTGGTAATAGAAAAAGCCTTTTGTCAGTTCAAAGGGACGAAAAATCGTAAACAAACTTTTAACGATTAAACCAAAATCTATGAACAAATAATATTTATGGTAGGATATACGAAATTCAGTCATTGTGATTACAGTTTATACTCTATTCTATACTACTGTTCGCGTGCTTTAATCTTAGAGATTATGTTTGTACACTGAAAGTGGTATATGCCTTTTAAACAAAATAAGAACTACATTATTTATTTAAATTTAATGGCTTATGTGTCAGATTAAAAGTATAATCTGGATGTCTATGCCCACTAGCAAAAAATATAACATTACCAATTTAGATATATATTGGCTAATGCTTCTTTCCTTTGAATGCATTTTAAAAACAAAAGTTTTTTCCAATATAATTGACACGCCACGGCAGCCGTTCGAATATCGAAAACATTTCAAAATTAGAACGCGCATTCGAACTCTTTCAAGAGACGAGCTAGAATCGAAAACAGCGATTAGTTTTAAGTGTCGCCGTTCGAACTTTTAAAAATATGTCGCTCGTTCGGATTTTAAATTTAAATATAAACCGGGAGAACGCGTTCTATTTCGCCGCCACTTTACGATGTTTGTCAGTTAATGATTATCGTTACGAAAGTTTAGTGTTGTGATATGAATTTATAGATCGCGCTCTCGATAGGAGCGAACACAAAAAATTTCCACACTTAAACGAGACAGTTTTAGACTTTGTTTTGAAAGTTGTGTTTTGTTTCTTATATTTTGCAAAAGAATTCGAAAATCGAATAAGCACCTTTAAAAATAAGTGAAAAATTTAAGCGCGTTGATGTTTTTTGAAATGGATAAAAAACCATTGGACTCGCGACACTGTTACCGTTACCGACACCTCTGCATGTTTAAGTTCCCACTTCTATCGGCACTACTAATTACTTTATTAACTATTCGGTTAATAGGATATATGCCTAAATAGATAATAAAATACACCTTGCACCTGACCGCTAATTACTAATTTATTTACTTTCTATTACGTACGTAACAGCTTTACGTAAGTACGTCTTTAATTTAAAAAAAAAACAAGCTGCAAATATGCGACAGACTCTCGAAAACCGTCGAGATATACCGTTCTCGCGATGCACATTCGACTAATTAATTAAAGAAATATTCATTAAGTTAGCGTTTCGTGCAATAATCAGATTCTGTCGCCTTCAGGTGTCCCACTGTGATGTCTTAATTCCGAGCTCGATGCCTTTGACACATCTGAGCGGTGGATTTGTATCAGTGACACTCGTAATCACGAGCGTCCGACCGATCGCACTACGAGAACCATGAGCTGAATTTTGAATGAGCGATATTTGGAGATATGATCCGTTTCGATAATTAATTTTCGCAACACTAATTTGATTTTAGTAACTAGTATAAATAATCTTTCTTTTTAAATAACCGACTCCAAATTGTCAGACATGAAGGCTATAGGCTATATATAATCATGCTAAAATGGAATATACTTTTTTTACCTAATTTTTCGTGGATGAAGTCGCGAGCACAGCTTGTCTTCTATATATATATAACAATCTTTCTTTCTTTGAAAAAAATTGACTCTACCAAATTGAAATGGGACCAACGGGAAGCAACACCTTTCAAATAAAAAAAAAGAATCATCAAAACCGATTCATCCAGTTGAAAATTGTGAGGTAAAACACGTAAAAAAAAATTCAGCCGAATCGAGAAGTTTCTCCTTTTTGAAGTCGTTTTGAAAAGCCACACGTCATCTAACGCGAAATCTCGAAAACCGCGGGTCGTACAATGATGAAACTTGGCAATGAGGTACTTTATACTTAGTAGACGTCCGGTAGGAACGAATTTTTCGATAGCGCCAGATTAGGGGTTCTAACCTAACTGCTCTCGTAATTTTATGTGCACAAAGTCGCGGGAAACGAGCTACAAGTAAATATAACTTATGGCTCAACGTTTTATTGCGTTATATTAAGATTTAAAAACGTTATTTTCACGTATTTTAATGTTGACAGGTATTTCACAAGTTCGTCGCTGTGTGTTGTTTCCGTTGAATTTTTTTTATCCAACAGTAGCTGTCATTGATAATTTACAAGCGGTTTTGGTGATCCGCAATATCTTAAAAACTATTATTATTTTTTAAATATATCAGTTGTTTAAATATATTGGTCGGCCCTTTGGCGCAGTGGGCAGTGACCCCGCCTTCTGCTACGGGGGTCGTGAGTTCGACGCCCAAATCGAGTCTGGGTGTATTATCCATGTGTATGTATTTATATATTTCTAAAAAAGAATATTTGTGTATTGTTATACTTGGCGGCTGTTACCTATAACACAGGCATTAAGTTGTCTACCTTAGGAACAGACGTCCGTGTGTCATATAGTCCTGTAT
>JANCMC010000008.1:932436-943370 GCA_024363005.1 Charaxes varanes
TTTCATTATAGGATTCAAGTCAAAATAGAAGGTTAAAGAAATACGAAAATGATGACATCCCGCAAGAAAAGGTGGTTCGCATATATCAAGAAGAACTGGCCAAAATCATGACCAGAAGAGTGGACGATATGCGTCATAATCGCGAAGGTTTCCCTGGGTAAGTTTTCAATTCTTTGAAATCACGCAAAATGTATAATACTTTGTATTAACAACTTTCATTTCCTTATTTATAGATCAGTGTCTTAAAGACTCTGATCTATATAATTATTTTAATATTTTGTACAAGAAAAGTTGTAAAATAACTAGTTAATTAGCAAGCTGAGTAAAGACAATATTGACAATGTCATATTCTAAAATCCTTGAGTTAAACGAGAACAGCAAGTCTAAAACTAACGTATAGCATGTTTCCTCCTTTTTTCAGTGGCGGCATGCCCCCTCACATGGAAAGGCCTCCAGAAGATATAAGAATGGCCCTTGAAGCATATCATCGAGAACTTGCCAAAATTCAGCCAGGTGGAAATATTCCAAACATGCATAACTTGTCCGGAATGCCGCCTTTCCCAAACCTCCTCGCACTGCAACAGCAAGCGATGCAGGCACAGAATCAACACATGAACGGGTCTGGAGCGGTCCAGGACCTCTCCCTTCCCAAAGAAAAGAATACCAAAATTAATGGAATGACTGATAGTGATAAGGATAGGTCTATGGATGCCGAGGAGGCTATAAGACACGCGGGGAGTGCTTTCTCATTAGTTAGACCAAAATTAGAACCTGGACAGCAATCAACTGGATCGTCAGCGTCAAGTCCACTCGGAAACGCGATACTGCCACCGGCGATAACTCCTAACGAAGACTTCAGTAGTTCAGCGGCCGCAAGCCCTTTACAAAGAATGGCTTCCATAACAAATAGTTTAATATCACAACCGCCTAATCCACCGCACCACGCGCCACCACAACGATCGATGAAAGCGGTACTCCCGCCGATCACACAGCAGCAATTTGATCTCTTTAATAATTTAAACACGGAAGATATAGTTAAAAGGGTTAAAGAAGCTTTAAGTCAGTATTCGATAAGTCAAAGATTATTCGGCGAATCTGTACTCGGATTATCACAGGGTTCAGTGAGCGACTTGTTGGCTCGACCGAAGCCGTGGCATATGCTCACTCAGAAAGGAAGAGAACCATTTATTAGAATGAAAATGTTTTTGGAAGACGAAAATGCCGTCCACAAGCTGGTCGCATCCCAATATAAAATCGCCCCCGAGAAACTAATGAGAACCGGAAACTATAGCGGAGCACCTCGTAAGTATATTAAAGTTATGAAACAATTATTTATAATTACTCAATTATACCACTATCAAAGGCAGAATATTAACAACATTTTTATATAGAAGAATTTACAAGCAATAGGCGATATAATTCTGGCTTCTTATCTAAACTTCTACTTTTTTAAAGCGCGAATTAAATTTTTGCCATTTCATTGTACTATCTCTAACACTAAAAGCTCTGTGCCCGTCTTGAATTTCTATTAATAAACGATATCGAAAGAAAACTTATTGTTACCAGTTTTAAGAAGCGCTTCTACAAATACTTTCTTCTTTTTTCAGCATGTCCGCCCAACATGACGAAACCAATGCCACCAACTCAGAAAATGATCTCCGATGCGACATCCTTACTTAGCAAGATGCAGCAAGAACAGTTGCTCGGCCCAGCGCACCTTGCGCACCTCGGCCAACCGCCGCTGCTACTGACTCCACCAGGCTTTCCGCCACACCACGCCGTCACTTTACCACCCCAGCACCACGACAACAATAAGGAGCGAAAGCCGCCACCGCAACCTCACCACCAACCTGTCATGCGCAGTTTGCACCAGCATATGACCCCTAGCGTCTACGAGATGGCGGCGCTTACCCAGGACTTGGATACACAAACGATTACTACAAAAATAAAAGAGGCGCTGCTCGCCAACAATATCGGCCAGAAGATATTCGGCGAAGCAGTGCTCGGGCTCTCGCAGGGTTCGGTAAGCGAGCTCCTGTCGAAACCGAAGCCGTGGCACATGCTGAGCATCAAGGGGCGGGAACCATTTATAAGGATGCAGCTGTGGCTCAGTGACGCTCATAATATCGACCGCCTTCAGGCCTTGAAAAATGAGAGACGGGAGGCGAACAAGCGGCGGAGATCGAGCGGGCCTGGGCAGGATAATTCGTCCGATACGTCGTCGAACGACACATCGGAATTCTATCACTCGAGTTCGCCAGGACCGACTTCCGGGGTACCCTCCGCGAAGAAACAGCGAGTGCTGTTCTCCGAGGAACAGAAGGAGGCGCTCAGACTAGCGTTTGCTCTCGACCCTTATCCCAACATGCCCACAATAGAGTTCCTGGCGGCGGAGCTGGGCCTCTCTACCAGAACAATTACAAACTGGTTCCACAATCATCGGATGAGACTGAAACAACAGGCGCCGCACGGACTGCCAGCCGAGCCCCCGGCGCGCGATCAATCGTCGGCGCCCTTCGATCCCGTGCAGTTCCGCTTGCTCTTGAATCAGCGACTCCTCGAGCTACAGAAAGAGAGAATGGGTCTCGCCGGCGTACCGCTACCATACCCGCCTTACTTCGCGGCAAACTCCAACTTTGCTGCACTCGTGGGACGCGGGTTGCTACCGCCAGACGAGCGCGTGAAAGATCCCACAGGTGGACTCGATCTCTCGATGCCGTTAAAGAGGGAGCCGGACGGCGACGACTTCGAAGACGACGACGTCGAGAGCAACCTCGGCTCAGAAGACTCGCTCGACGACGAGTCAAAAAACGAACCGAAAGCAGCATCGACGCCCGCCGGCCGCTCCAGCAGACGAAAGCCAGCGGCACCGCAATGGGTCAACCCCGACTGGCAGGACGAGAAACCGCGAAACCCAGACGAGGTGATCATTAACGGCGTGTGCGTGATGCGCAGTGATGACTTCCGGCGCGAGGCGGAAGAGACGGTGCGCGTGGAGCCGTCTCCGGCACCGCGCGAGCCCTCGCCCGCTGCCTCCCCGCACTCGCCCGCCGCGACGCGACCAGCGCCCTCTCCCGACGTGCTGACCGAGGACAAGATTAAGACGGAAGCGGATGACGACCGGTGGGAATATTAGACTTTAGTTATGCGAAACAAACTCTTGCCGAACGCTAGCCAGTGATTAAAGTGCGTCCGAGTGTCAGTGTAGCGCTGCGGACGGGAGCGCCGGCGCGTTGGGTGCGACCGCGCGTGCGGTCCGATGCGTTCCGTTGCGGTTCGACTGTGAGGCCAAAGACTGTGTACATAGTGTAAGACGCGAATCGCGTCCGATGGGAGAGTTGTAAAACTTACGATACAAAAGTTGCATTTTGCTTTAATTTTTATACACGAACGTACCTCCGAGCGGTACGGTTATCTGAGTACTTTTAAGTTATGGCTTACTTATTTTCTATACGATTGTTGTAAATAAATATACCAAATATGTATCGATGTAGCTCGTGAGCCGCGACCTGTACATATGTACGTAGCCTGTACGTTGTGTTGTAAGATAGAGTTTATCGTTGCGGATAATTAGGGGTAGAGGTTCATTTAATTGTTAAAAATTTGAAGTGCAATCAGATGTAAATTTAAGCTACGGTCTATACGAAACCCCAGTTGAAAAGTATTATTATGTTTATATGAACCCGTAAGGTTTTAAATATTATAGATTGGTTTAATCGAGTTTTACATTTAAATTATGAATTTTTATTTTTATTACTATTTTATGTTTCTTTTTTTCTGTATATTTTTATACGATATGCCTGTAGTTCGTTTTGCCTTATATCACTACGGTATCTATATCTCCTTTAATTCTGTCCGTAGAGTAACAAAGTTGTAATGATTTTATATATTTTTAGAGAACGTACAAATCTAAACAGAAATAAAGTACACTACGATTAAGCAAAAGATGTATTGCTTTCGGTTATAATTATTATTTTATTTTAGCAATAAATTTGCTTTTAATCTGATTTTGTTTGTTTTTTTTTTGTTTCGTTTATTATTGCCCTTTGTTCCATTTTTTTGCTTTCCTTTATTTATTAGGAGATAAAATAATGTATATTAAAGGAACCGGACTCCTTGCATTAAACAATGTAAATATTTACTTATATTATTTCATGTAAATACGAAAGGCCACATTTAGTCGGTAAAACTAGATAAGTAGGAAAATAGAAAACCCGAAAGTAATTATTATTATTATTATTATTAAAAGTGAAAAGTCATGAATAATCAAAAATTATAAACATTCTAAAACGCGTCGATCGAAGTTAATATATCGTCTTGAATATTAGACCCTAAATTTGAAAATTAAAAATAAATGAACCATCAGAATTTTGAAATTTTTCAATATATAAATGAACTTTTCAAGGATTATTCAGTTCTTAGTAATACCAATCTCCATACATATCGATGTTATATAAAAGAATATAAAGGAATAAGTAAATAAATAAGATTTAGCGATAATAGTCAATATAATATGAGACCTTTTAGGCTGTTTAACAGTATTTATATTAATTTTAAAATCTTAATCTGATATCATATAAAGAGGTTTCAATGTTGCTTTTCATTTATTTATTTTTTGACGTCCCAATTATTAAGCTTTGCTTTATGAAGAGTATATGAATTTATAATATTGTTATTGTATTAATAGGTACCGGGAATATTTTGTGAAGCATATTTGCGCAATTATATTTTGTGAATTGCTATTTTTATTTAGGATATTAAGACTACGAATCAATAAAATCTTGAGATCAGTCTATACAACCGAAAACATTTTTCTATTTAAACTTAACCAAATGTAAATTTAGGCAGATGAATTTTGTAGAAAGTGGAATAAATCAGATTTGCAGTTGGTTTGAGCCATAGACAATCACTAGGCATTAGTCATGTTCCGTTCCAGAGGGATACTGCACTGTATTAAAAAAAAAATTCCTACTGGAAATGTACTTATTTGGATCAAAACAACGCTTCTATATGCAATCCCGTGTGGAAAAAATTATCAGTCTGAAAAAGCATAAAATGTTGGGATATACCTATTCTTAAAGCGAAGTAAGCAAGCACACTATACACTTACGATGTTATATATTACAGCATTCCCTCGTTTAAATTACATATCCTACAAAACAGTAAAACTTAAAGTTTTGAAATATAAATACTTATAAACAAAGATGTTTTAACATTTATTAGGGTGCAGACAACTTTCCACCAAAATAACACAAATGTAAAAAAAATGCTTTTTTTCTTTGAACGTATAATGTTGGACAGAGACCTTCATAACGTCAACGGGAGGGAAAAATGCTTGTGAGATATTTCCCTTAACGTAGATATAGTAAGCAAGAAGTAATAGATATGTCACATTAAAAAGATCGCCAATTTATATGAAAATTGCTGTTATTGATCAATCGCATTAATAAAGTTGTCCACTTTCGGCTCAGGTTAAAAAAGCAATTTTAAATAAAAAAAAGGTTGCTACAGCCCACGATTCTAAGTAGAACTATATAATAAGTCAAATGTCGTAGTTTGTTTTTACCATGCCGGAGCCAGACATGGCTTCATTTGAATGATCATTTCAAAGACAATATAGTGTGACCGGGGATTTTGTGTAACTTCATAAAGTTTTGTAGAACTTTGTAAACTTCAAGGTCAAAAATGTACAAACACTGAGCTAAGTATGTCTGGCTCCGGTATCAGATAACAAACTAATTTTCATATTTAGATAACCAAGTTTCGTATCTAAAAGGGCACAGTTTAAATGATTAAGTTCTAAAAAAAAATCAACAAAAGTCGCAAACTTATTCGACGCAGTCATGTTTGAATAAATCTTAAAACAAGCAATGATCATAATTTTGCAAAATAATTTAGCTGTAGACTTAATAAAGTGACCACGGTGTCATTTTTAAATAAATTAGAATTAAAAAAAAACGTCTTCACTGAAATCTATACAATTTCAGATAAATGCATATGAAATATTCACGGTGACCAAGGATTGTAATTTGGCCTCTTATATTAAATTGTTCTGTTGATATTGAGGTAGCTAATAAATGTACATAGTAATGTAGCGAATAGGCGATTATGTACGTTATCTCCATTATTATAAAATAGAAATAAAGTTATAGCGGTAATTATTATTGTTCATATCATAATATTAATGATAATGACGCTGAAAACATTGTCTTCTTTCTGAACAATTTCTAAAGTTATTAAATTAAAAATAAAAAAACAAAATTGCTAATCAATGTTTGTTTTATTTGACTGTGATTCTCTCTGTCTTTTAAATTTAAATCTTAATATAGTGATGCTTTGATAAAGTAAGTAATAGTAATTTCATAAAGTAGCATACTATTCTTAAACATCCGTAGAAAAATTGACATTTCTACACAAAAAATACATTTATATCTCAATATAACTAGGATATATAAAGTATTGGTCGTGTCACCAGCAAATTAAAAAATAAATCACTTATGTAGTCATTATGGCAGGCATCCACGTTACGGTCTACCGGAATGATTATTGCGCAGGTTTGCTTGTGCGATCCGACAGCGCGTGGTTAACGCATTTCAATCAATTTTCTGCGATCTGATGTATGGTAGAAAATTGATTGAATGAATATGGAAAACCTTTTGAAAAGTCTGCCATATTTGTTAGTATAATAAATAACGAGTTGCTGCTAATAAAGAAGAGCTACTATTAAAGAGAACACAGAAGTTAGGTAGTTTTTATTTTGAAATATATTAAACACGCTTTAATTTATTTGATAAAATATTATCTAACATAACTCAACATATACCTCTTGTACTTAAACAAAAACGTTACAATAATAAAACAACAAATTAATCCACTTCTTCAACAACTGGTCCTTTGCTTTTGCCGCTCCCACCCCTTTGCGTTTTCGAACCTACGCCGTGTATTTTTTTCATCAGTGGGGTGCAAGCTGCTGATACCTCTTTGAACTTATCCTCGTATTCATCTTTCTCTGCTAAAGAGTTGCTTTCAAGCCAACGCAAAGTATCATCGCAAATTCGACGAACTCTAGAAGTTTCAGAATCTCCAAGTTTGTTCCCTACTTCGACGACAGCTTGTTTAACTCCAAAAACGTACGTCTCTAGTTTATTTCGTGCAGCAACGCGATCTCTTTGTCTATCATCCTCGTCTTTGTACTTCTCGGCATCAGCAACCATTCTCTCAATGTCTACCTGAGAGAGGCGACCCTTATCATTCTTAATTACAATATTTTTACTCTTCCCAGTACTATTTTCTTTAGCTGATACATTAAGTATTCCATTAGCGTCCAAATCAAATGTGACATCTATCTGTGGTACGCCGCGTGGCGCAGGAGGAATACCAGTTAGATCGAAGTTCCCTAGCAAGTTATTGTCCTTAGTCATGGCTCGTTCACCTTCATAAACTTGGATTGTTACTGCTGGCTGATTATCAGAGTATGTAGTAAATGTCTGCGAATGCTTACATGGAATCTTAGCGTTACGGTCAACTATATTTGTCATGACCCCACCAGCAGTTTCGATCCCAAGTGATAAGGGAGTAACATCAACAAGTAAGACGTCCTGTATTTTAGAATGACGTTCGCCACTTAATATTGCAGCTTGTACTGCTGCGCCATATGCAACAGCTTCGTCTGGATTTATAGATAAATTAAGCTTTTTACCGTTGAAAAAGTTTTGCAAAAGCGCTTGTATTTTTGGAATGCGGGTGGACCCTCCAACTAACACTATGTCATTAATAGAGTTCTTATCTAATTTGGCGTCTCTTAAAGCCTTTTCAACAGGTTCTAATGTCACTCGAAATAGGTCTCCGTTTAACTCTTCGAAGCGAGCCCGGGAAATTCTTGAAAAGAAATCTATTCCTTCAAATAAAGCATCAATTTCTATATTGGCCTCGGTACTGGAAGACAGAGTTCGCTTAGCTCTTTCAGCTGCTGTTCTAAGACGGCGTAATGACTTGGGATTAGACTGTAAAACTTTCTTATGTTTTCTTTTAAATTCATCAGCTAAAAAATTTACGAGACGGCTGTCAAAATCTTCTCCACCTAGATGTGTGTCTCCGGCCGTCGCTTTGACTTCAAATAATGATCCCTCATCAATTGTAAGGATTGACACATCGAAGGTTCCTCCTCCCAAATCAAATATCAGTACATTTCTTTCTCCCTTTAAATTCTTATCCAGTCCGTATGCCAAAGCAGCAGCTGTAGGCTCATTAATAATACGAAGCACGTTCAATCCAGCAATTGCGCCAGCATCTTTTGTAGCCTGTCGCTGAGAATCATTAAAATATGCTGGAACTGTTATAACTGCATTCTTTATAGATGTTCCTAAATAAGATTCAGCTATTTCTTTCATTTTAGTCAAAACCATACTACTTATCTCCTCTGGTGCAAATCGTTTTGTTTTACCTTTAAATGTAACTTGAATTTTTGGCTTACCACCATCATTTATGACTTTAAATGGCCAGTGCTTAAGGTCTTGCTGAATTTTTGGGTCATCAAACTTTCTTCCTATTAGTCGTTTGGCATCAAATATGGTGTTGTTTGGGTTTAGAGCAACCTGGTTCTTAGCAGAGTCACCAATAAGGCGCTCTGTATCCGTGAATGCTACATATGAAGGCGTTGTTCGATTTCCCTGATCATTTGCTATTATATCGACATTGCCATGTTGCCACACTCCTACACACGAATAAGTCGTCCCTAAATCTATACCTATTGCAGGAGCCATTACAATTTTTTATATATTTTTTTTAAATAAAATTTGGTTGATTGACTTATTTTTATAAATTGTTCTTTTTATGTGACACAACAATGTCAGCCAGTTGTTAGCCAGCCAGCCAAGATTAATTATTTTTTTTATAAATGATATACTTTCAATAAATGATCTGTATTGACTCAGAGAAAACTAGTATATATGTAGTAGTATGAAATAGTAAAAAAGTAAAATGAATGTAATATTTTAAAATAAACTTAGTAAACAACGTTTTAAGCGATTGTCGTGAGGTGGTAACATCAGTCCTTAGTATGTATATTTAAAAATTTACTATATTACATTATTTTTTTTAAGTTTAACAATGGGGCATTTTGGCGCAAAGCGACCAAAGCGAACGCTGTGTTGTAACAAAAAAAATAACCGCGAAGCGGCCAGCTCGATCGGTCATCTTTTTTGTTTTAACGCAGCGATCGCCTTGGTCGCTTCGCAGTCAGTTTTTGCTTTTTTTTTCATTTTAACACAGAAATGCATGTATACGTGTGTAATGTTAACATTAAAGTTGAAATGCTCCAAAATGCCCTATTTTAGCATTCATAACTTGAAAGAAAAGTCAGCCGCCCCCGGCGGAATTTCGCATAGGGTGTGCAAATAGAAAATTCCTGAAGAAAAAAAAAACAAAATATGCAATGCAATACAAACTGCATAATTACCATGCCACTTCAAATAAAGATCATATATTTTTAAATAAAAGGAAATCAGTGCCTCTAAGTTTCTGATTTACCAGTTTAGCAAAAATTATCATTTTATTTATATAAAAAAAATCTTTTTCACTTGACAACACTATTATTGTATATTGACATTTGACAGTTGTAAAAGAAAACAAGTTTGGAACTGGTAGATGATGTATTAGAACTTAAACGAAGCGCAATCTTTGTATAATTAATTGCACAGAGTTGCACTTATCTCATGTCATGTATATATCATAAGTGCTAAGTAATACTATCTTCGTTTATGTTTTTCAAATTTATTGTTCGGATAGATCACAAAAACAAAGGACATAACCTACAATTTGCTTTTATCCAGTTTAGTTTGTATATTCATAGAGACTAAACGAAAATGAGATATGCACAGTTAGTTGTAGGACCAGCTGGCAGTGGAAAGGTAGTAAATGTATTTAGTTTTAATACCTAAAGGATATCGGACAATAATTGGGATCATCTCGAAAAACAAAACTGACTAAATATTGGATGTAATTCTTTTAATGGAAATGATATTTTATTTAAAATTAGTCGTTTATGGATAAAAAATTGTTTTAGATTCGCAACATAAACATGTTAACCAATTCTTGCCCTTAAATGTGCAATATTAGATAATTGTGTAAATAAAGTTTTAAAAGAAGTATAACCTCTACCAATTGGAGAGGGTTCTACGTGCCCATTTTATTTTCTTTCATTTTTATGGAAAGTATCCGATATTTTTGCAGTTTCTTGTTCACAAAAAAAAGCCCTGTGTATAATAATAGATTATTTTGAATTTTATCATTGCAGTCAACATATTGTTCAACTATAGTAAAACATGCCACAGACACTAAGCGCATTATAGAAGTGGTGAATCTGGACCCAGCTGCAGAACACTTTGATTATCAACCCCTTGTTGATATCAGAGAGTTGATTCATCTTGATGATGCAATGGAAGATGAGGAGCTACAATTTGGACCAAATGGAGGGCTTGTATTTTGCTTAGAGTAAGTTAAAAACTCATAATTAAATCCTATTGATTTCTAATCAATAACCACAAGTTTCCAATATATTTATGTTAGAAATATTTCAAAATGTACTTTGTTACTATGTTTATTTCAAAGTATTAATTGAAAGTTTTATAAAAACAATAAATCTTAGGGTGGTTGAGATTGGCATATTATAGGCTTATTTAAAGCTGTATACAAAGTTCTGTTCAATAACATTGTAATATTTTTTGAATTAATATTTTTATTGGTCATATCTACACTTTGACTATCTAATAGTAAAGAGAGACAAATTTCTTAGCATTCCTGACATGGATTCACTATACGGGTGCTGGGTCCATCGCGTTGCAAAGGAAGGAACTATAGCAGTGCCTGGGACTTGTTGACTTAGGTGTAGGTTTAAGAGCACGCTCTTTATAGTGATCCCTAACACTCACCTTCAC
>JANCMC010000008.1:1087819-1101909 GCA_024363005.1 Charaxes varanes
AGTGGATAGAACATGTGGCCTGTGAAGTTCTAACCTCTGTTTTACACCAGGCTGTAAAATATGTTCGGAGATGGTAGATTTCTTTGGATCGTTATTTTTTATCGCTTTAATGTGTTCAGTAACGCGTGTTGCGGACCTGAAATTTCCTCGCAAATGCTTGCAGACAATTCTTACAGACAATAATAGAGCTGTTTGCTTGCCGAAGAAACATTAATGTTTTAATGTTTAAGACTTTTTAAATTATTGCTTACGAAGAAAAAACACAAAACACCGACAACATAAATAAATTTGCACAATAAATGAAAATATTTTACTGGGGAACTGTTAAAAAATGATCTATTTTTCACCAGGAAATGCAGTGTTGCTTACTGTTAGTTGTGTGCGTGACGGGCGTTATCTATAACACATTATATTCTACCTGTCACTTTTCTTACGATCAATTGATACGTGACACATATTCCTACTCTACTGACAAGTAGGTCACATCTATTTCAGTACGCCTTAATTATTCGATATTTGTTTCCTATCTAGCCAGACTGAAGCGCTGTGACGTCACTAGCACCTAGTACAACTTTACACTAACCTAACTTTTGTTCTGTATGGCACAAGGAAATACTCTATAAGGCTCCTACCTCACCGAGACGCCATGGCGACGTCGCCAGCTACGTAGCCATGTATATCTTCGGTTGTCAAATGAGTAGCCAGTCGTATCGTGGCGACACTTCTAATTTGCCGACGTCACCAAACCGTCGCCAAGTAAGTTACATATCCTAAATTTTAATATGAATTGTATGGATACGTAACCGGCGACGTCGCCATGGCGTCTCGGTGAGGTAGGGCTGTTAAGGATAAAAAAATTATAATATTGTGACATCAGAAACATCTAGAAAGAACATAAATAACAGAAATACAAATTGCACTACAGTACTGTAGCTCTACAGCTTAAGCTATGATTATAGCTTTTTAGAAGAGTTAAATTCCACCGTGGAGTGTTGTTTGCGACACTGTTTCCGTGAGCAACTTTTAGGCCTACCTTGGACCTACGATTCACTACACGGAGTGCATAAAGGCATACCACGACCCTTCTCTAGACGTAATATAACTCGGCAGTAAATGTATCTGGGTTGGCCCATATTTAATGTCTCCAGTAAAAGGTTTGTTAACAATAGTCAAATACATAGACGAATGACTCTATCTGCACTCCTTGACACGTTCAGACAATTACCCAATAAAGAGTGTTGAATCTTCGATATATATACATATGCTATGAATAAACGTTATATCTTTATTGTATAGGCAAGACGGCTGACCTTTGCTGGCTCTTGTAGACTTAATTTTTGTTATTGATAAAAATAATTTAATTCAAATGTTCTTTGCGTATTTATATCAAAGTGATGGCCAATTTTCTCCGACAAACATATTTGCCAAAATTAATGTAATTAAATCGAGTATCAAGAAAATATAAACTTATCGGTGTTCTAGATATATTGAAATGCAGATAAATTCTTTACACAAGTTTTTTTATGTATTTAGCCTTAACAATGTACATGTGTCATTAGTTCTTCTACGAATAGTTATTGCTGGGGGGAACTCAGACTAAAGAGGGTCAGGTGAGGCTAAAGAGGATTTCAGACATTTGACATGAGACCTAGTAGAATTTCACCCATAACTTGTTTTAAGTAAAAGTTCTATGGCTAATAATAATTATATAAATAGAATTAAATTTGAAGAATGGTTTTTAAAAGACTTATACTAGAATTAATATAATTTTTTTTTTACAGTTAAACAAACTCTGTAAACGAAGACAAATATCACATCAACAACAAAATTATTACTATTATTAAAAATGAATATTTAACATTAGCATGGCGACCGTTGTTTCTTATTTACCCATGCCTACCTTCGATGACTAACAATGAAGAACTATTATTCCTTATACGTACATAATACGACGAAATTGAACTAACGATTTCAATAAATTTTCGTGATGACGTCAGTTTTATCTTTTTCACTGGGGATTTTTCTTAAAATGCGAGAAAAATTTTCTGTTTCCACCAAAACTGATCGAACTGCAGTCACCTCTATATACTTAATGCGCTATACATCCATTCGTATAATAAAAGATCGGATAAAAATTATTAAGTACAAAAAAGAGTGGAAAAATTGAGCAGATTTGGCACGATTGAAAGTGTTATTTTCTTTAGTCTTATTTTTTTATGCGGTGATAATAAACCGGCTAGAATATGACGCGTATTAACAACTGAAGACTTAAGGTACCAGAGTTGAGCAATAATTTATGGAAGTAAAACTAAAGATCTCGGATCCGAACTAACAAATTCACAGCCCTTATACGTAATAATTAAATGTCGTTTTAAATTACGAAGTAAAACTACAGTCAATCAACTATACGTAAAACTAGAATACTTTGGCATTATTTAAAAGCCAAGTCGATAACACAGCTTGAAGTTAGATAAAACAAACAAAAAATATATATATATTACCAAAAACTATCGCAATTAATAAATTAATGAATGTGTTATTCGTCAGTACACATAAAACTACATTAAATTGCTTAATAAGCTAGGACAAGGTATAACTTCGCTTTAATATTTCACAATCGTCGATTACTCACGCTTACAGGGAATTGGCACTATATATTTTCCTAATTATTCGAAGTGAGAATTTTAATAATAAATTTATTGGAAGTCGTAATATCCAATACGATTATAACAATTGCGAATTAGAATTAAGAATTCGTAACGCTCATAAATTAACACACACGCATACCGAATAAATAACAATCATCCAACAACTAGGGAGTCTACAATGACTTGGTCTATTGTTCAGAAATGAAGCTATTCGTTCTCATCGTCAGAGCAAAGTGGCGGAGGCAGGGTAGAGACGTCAAACTTTTGCTCGGGACTATCACTGGAGGCTTGTGAATCAACATAATGACTAGAATAAAATCTTTCGACGTTATTAAGGCTAAAACGCTGATCGAGATCTCTATCAAAACGATCTCCGTGACCATCGCTGTGCTCGTTATGTGCATATTGTGGATAAAATTCCTGTGTTTGGAATATATCAACGTCCTCATAATGCTCCGGATAAGGGCTGCTTCTATATTCTTCAAATTCATCCTTGTCCTGTGGCAATTCAGTATCCGAATAAGCGATTGATTCACTTCGTTCAAAGAAATAGCTACCCGACTTACTTATTTTAGGTGCTCTTTTAATTGTATCAACTGGATAAGCGTAGTCATCAGAATCATCTTTATCACTTGGTTCGTTGTAATAGACAGCCCTAGGTTGATGTTGACCGGAGGATTCCCCTAAAGATTTATCATCAGATTGACGATATCCAACGGATTTTATCTTTTTGAGAGATGATTGGCGGCTACTTCGGTTCGAGTATGAAGTCCTAGGCGGACTGCCTTCAGGCACAAATGGTGGCTCCTGAGAATCGAGATAGGGATGTCTCAGGCGACCTAATCTATCAAATCGAGGAAAACCCATTTCATCCTCGTCAGCTGAAGAACCAAAACCTTGAAACTGTACTGGATTAATATTAACAGGAAACTTCTGAGAGTCGTAAGCCGCACTTTTATATTTTGCATAACCTATTTGTTCATCATCTTCGGAATAACTTACTGGTTCTTGAATATCATCATTTTTAGAATCTCCCTTAGACATTTCTGATGAACCAGATTCAACTTCCGGAATATAACTATCAGAACATTCAGAACTCTCCATTCGTCGCAAAGAATCATCGACAGCCAAATATTTGGTCCCTTTAAATTTGTCGCTTTCAGAAGAACATTGGCTTTTTGTTGAATCTTCTTCTAATACATCTTGTATTTTCTCTTGTTTCTTACGTGTATTGGTAACTTGTTTCTTACGTCGAAATGTTCTCATTCTTTCACGTGCGTCCCTAATCACATCTAAAGAGCTATCAGTATCGTTCCCACTCGGAGGACTCTTGAGTGAAATGTTTCTGACAAGCAGCGATTTTTTAACTGGAGCCTTAAGTGGCTGTATAGGTGGCGATTCAGAGCTTAAACTACTAGAATAATAAGGCGAACACCTAGACAGAGGAGTTTTGCCAGATCTTTCTAAAGATCTTTTTTCTTGTAATTCCCTATGAACTGGTGGTATTTCTGGAACAGTTATAACTGGTAAATCTGATGAAGATAAGTAATGTTCATGAAAAGACCAACTCTTTGGCTTACTGCGATATTGTTGAGATGTTTTATACTCTTTTATTTGATTTTTCGACAGCGTTTTGTCATCGTAACTAGCATGTTTGGCTAAAGGTTTATAGTCAGATCGAATAAATGCATTACTGGATTCCTCTCGTATAATATTAGAAAATTCTTGACTTTGGTACCTTTCGCTATGTTTTTCTTCCTGACTATACAGCTGAGATGGCATATCAATATCTATTTCAGGTTGTGGGCCAAAAAAGTATTGCTTATTATAACCACTATCTTCACTTTGACAACGTAAAGTGGGGCGAACGTATTTGTGCGATTCTTCTTCGTAACTGTAACTCTTTGGAGGCACTTTCGGGTATCTTTCCTGTGATAGATCTTGTGACGCAGGAAAACCTTTTAATCTGTGGTCAAACCGAAGGACACCATTAGTATGTTTTTGTAAACTACTTAAGGAGCTAGAGCTCGATTTGTCTGACTTGTCGCTGTAACTTATTGATGACGACTTATCTGTTTTCGAAGAATATGGCGCTGTTAACCTAAGAACAGGTTCTTTTGAATCAGTGATTTCAGTTGCTAATGGTAAGATAGGTTCGATGTTTTCTTCTATTTCTAGTTTGTCTTCATCCGAAGGTTCTTTAACAATAGTATGATCCGATTTAGTGTCATCCTGTTCAGGTTGATCTTCCCGTGCAGTAGCAATGAGAGTGTGACTCGTGCTAGCCGACCATTCAGATATTGATTGGGCTAGTGTAAGGGTACTGTCGCTTTTTGTTCCAGAACTACTATCAACGCCTTTTCTTGACACTGTTGTGTCAGAACTACACAACTTATCATATTTTATATTATCTGAACTTTTATCTAGGCTACTGCTCTTTGAATTAGGTTCGGTTTGTGAACTCATTTTTGGTATCGGATCCGATTTTTTATTCGACTGTGAACCAGAATATTTTTTCGCTGTAGTTTCAGACTTTTCACTTTTTGGAATAGACACGCCTGATATACTTTCTGATGCCGATAAATTAGCATATTGCCGGACTGTGTTAGTACCAGTAGACCATTCCGAAATACTTAAGCAAATTGAAGTATCTTCCGAATGAGAACTATGCGTGCATTTTTTTTGCGGTAAACCGATTTTAACTGTACCATCTAAATCAGTACCAAAAGAGCTAGTTTCTTCCTCTGAATGACTACTATGACTGCACCTTTTACAGGTACCGGAGCTACCAACACTAAGTTTTGTCACTGCTCTCACTGTTTCTTCAGCATTAGTTTGAGAAAGAATGTCGTCTATTGAGGTATCAGAATTGTTCGAACCAAATGAAAATTTTTGTGCACCCATTTGTGAAAAGCCTTTATCGAAATCGGGGGAGAGGGACTTACTGTCGCCACCACCAAACACATCATCAGTATACAAATGTTCATCATCGTATATTGGACTATGATTCGTAGGCGATTTTTGAGGCTGGTTTATAATCACTTTCTCTTCTATATTACTTTTAACATTAAATGGTTTATTTTCAGCTCTTGTGCAACATGTTCCCATATCACCCATTAAACAGGAAGCTTTACTTATAGTACCACTTAAGCATGATTTGTCATAGTTTGGTACTACACCCTTATTTAGGCATGTAAATTCATCGTGTTCATCAAGTGGTTCTACCATGTAGCCTGATTTATCATAAGGTATCTTCGGACTTTTTTCTGGTTCTGCTGATTTTTCAGATTTAGACTCCTGAACATCACGTTCTAAATCTTCATCATTATTTAAAGTATCACTATCATCATCTGAGCCTACATGACCTTTAGAACTTTCTGATTGAATTGTCACTTTCATTGCTTGTTCTGGTTCATTACTCATGTAATAAATGTGAACTTTTTCAACTATCGGTGTGTCTAATGTTCCAGAACCAAATGAATGTAACTCATCATATTCGCTAGATTTTTGTCTAACAATATCTGGCACACTCGTTTTAGATACGATTTGTGGCGGAAGTTCCGGTAATGGCCAGTCTTCAGAATCTTGACTCTCGCTTGCAGAAGATTGTTTTAAGGGAGCGAGAAGATTACTTCCGTTAGACTTTTTGGATTCAGTTAGTTGCTCATGTTTCTTGCTATTCAACTTTTCTACATCTTTCTTTGACTCTGAATACATTTCACTGATTTTAGTCTGATCTATAGGAATATCAGGCATTTCGGCTGATGTTCTTCGATCGGTGTCAGATATATATGCAACATTGGCATTACTAGGAGGATCTGAACTAAGACTTGCTTGGTGATCACTTGAGTTTAATGATTCCTCATTAATACTCTCAGAACGCGAGCAAGCTTTAGTAGAGTCTTCATCGGCACTCGTTTTTTCTGAGGTGGTGCTGCGCTCTGATATTCGTGACAACGTACGTCCGAAATTTTGTCCATAGCCTATAACTACATCTGATGATGTTGATGATGTTGCAGGATACAGAAAATTAACGGGAAAATCATTAAGGTCATCAGTAAAGTCAGCCTCTGTAGAATCTTTAGACGTATTTGAAGACAAAGGTGGATTTTTTGAAAATGTATGAAAATCGTCTAACATTCTTTGGTTATTATATTCAAAGACATCTTTGTTCATAGTTAAACTTTCATAGCCTTCATGATCCTGAGGAATCCAGGCTTCTTCTATGCTTGTACTATTCTCACTACCTGAAGCACCAAAGAATGGACGCCATGTTGGCTTCAGTTCTTCTCCACGCCGGTAGGCTTCACCCAGGGATCCAGATGTGGACTCAGTTGTCTCAAATGATCCTCTCGATTCTACACTAAGAGATCCTCTTGAATCCATGCTTGATTTTGATGAACTCTTTTGTTCATCGAGCCGGCATTTTCGCCTTGAGGACGAATCATCAACGCTGAGTGATCCTTTCGATGGCGTTGTTGTGGTTGTAGTATCCATGCTGGATTTAGAAGAACTTTTTTGATCCAATTCTTTTAAAGCTCTCTTTTTCATAAGTTCTCTTTCGAAAGACGAGGTTATAACATTACCGTCGTCATCAAAGTCGACGGTCATATTTTGATCTTCTTGAGAAATTGTAATAGCAATTTTTGTTTTTTTTACAGTTTTTTCTAATTCTTTTTTAATATCAGATGCCTTGGATGCAGCCGAATGACTGGATTCAGACTCTTCTATAACACATTTCCCTATTTTATCTAAAGCGCTTTTACGTTGATTCGGTTTTGACAGTTGCTCAACAGTTTTGTCTACACTTTCAGAACTCGATTCAGAGTCAGATGGTGCTTTTAGTGAATCAACCGGCCCTTGTTTTTCAAGTGTTGGAGTAGGAGATTTTCTAGTATTATATTTAGAAGGACTTCGTGGACTATCTATGCGGCCTATCTCAGGAATAGGCGAAGGTGATTTTGAATTTGATTTTGAATGCTCACTTGACAAAGTTTGCTGAGATAGCAAATGCTCTTCGCCGTATTCCATGGCTTGCTTCAGTTCTTCGAGGCATTCTCTGTCTTTTTTATTGAGTTTTTCAATATCCTGTGATATACCTAATGGTCTTGCAATTGAACAACTTACACTAGATTCATCATCAATGGAACTCCTTTTAATATTAGCACTTGAAGGGCTTACATCCTTTTCTATACTAGTCCAAGAAGTAGATTCAGAACTTCGTGAACGTTCTGCACTTAATTTAAGCAGTTCGCCGCGCCGTGATTTGGTAGTAAGTAATGTTTTTTGTTCATTTTTCTGATCTGTTGGTGAAATATCGTTTGCGCTGCCAGAGCTTCCTGTATGTTCCCCAGATTCTGATTTGTGTATAGACTTCGAAGTACTGGAGTCAATAAAAGGAATATTTTCAATAGTAGGACTATTTTCTTGAGGAGGAGTAACTATTATTTTGTTTTTATTTTTAAATTTCAATGCTAAATCCACGGATTTAAGGCCTTTCATTTTAGATTCACATTCAGATTCGATTTCAGGAAATAGTTGTGACATAGATTCATTTCTCAAAAATTCAGCCAAACTAGCAGATGATTCCTCGAAGGTACTTTGAGGTTCTAGGGCTTTCTTATTCATCATCGCATCAGATAATATAATCTCTGTTTCTCCTGTAAATTCGTCATATTCAACAGTCATCCCTGAAGCAGTGTCATCACTTTTAGCGTGCTGCAATTTAGAAATCTTCTCTTTTTTGGATGCTTGGTCTTGATCTGATGAACTATCGGCATCTATATAAGGTAATGATATAGCAAGCATGTTACTCTCATCTGACATTTTTAATTCACTAACATCGGTAATAGATTCTTCTTCACTAGTTAAACGAGTTATTTCTGGTTTCTTTTCTTCTACCAAGCTTCTTAAATCTTGACTACTCTTACTTTCACGAAGTTCGGATTGTCTTTTTTTGTTATAGATTTCAATTTTTCTTCTTTCCATTATTACGGTCTGGGTATCATTCTCTATAACCGTAGGTTGAGAACTTGTTACCCATTCTAACGAAGAATCATCTTCAGTTTTTTCTTTGTAACTATGAGAAGGAGAGACATCTCTATTTTCCTGTTCTTGGGTATCAGTTTGAATGTCTTCCTCAACAGTTGGGTGTACATCTACGGTTACAACCTCTTGTATAAAATGTTTATCAGCAGTAATAGGTTCTGTAGATGACAAAGGAGTTACATAGTTTCTATCTAGACTCTTGGATTTTACTTTCGCTTCCAAATAAGGATCAACTTTTCTATCCAAGCTTTTAGACTTAACGCTAGGATGAACTTTTTGATAAACTACCTTACCCTCAATTTGTTGTTTTATTTCTTGTTTCTTGGACAATGTTTTAGGCGATTTCTGTAAACTTGCTAACTCATCAAATTTATCTTCTAGTGACTGGCTTGATTTGTCGTCCATACTTTTATTTATTTTACTATTAGTCTTAGCTGTCTTCTGGTCTTCAAAGCTTCTGCTTATTTTTCCAGATAGTTTGTTATCTAGTTTCTTTGGTGACTTAGCTATAAATACGTGATCTTCTGCTTTGCTATTTATTTTGGTTTCAATTATTATTTTATCACCTTCTGTCTTTACTAAAATTTTATCTTCAGGAGGGGGAAATGGTGGTAATGTATCTTTAACAGGACTAATAAGAGTTTTGGTTTGTTTTAAAGCTGCTTCAAAAAGCATTTGTTGTTTTTCTTTGCGTTTTGCAATTTCTGTATCGCTGTCTTCTTGTGATTTAGTTCTTTCTTTACTGCCTCCACGCTTAACCTCCATCTTTTCTAGAGATTTTGATTTTTCTTTACATGTTCGTTTTATTGTTTGGTCTAATTCTTGGCTTTTTGCTCTGGCTATATCTAAGGGTGGAACAGTTAAGAAATCAGGACGCTCTTTAAGCGAAGACGGTAGAGATTTTTGAGTTTGAAGAGCTCTTACTTTAGTGGCATTTGTATCTAGGGAACCGCCTTTGTTTAACTTACTAGTTATTCTTTGTTTATCGTCAGGTTTTGGTTTAAGGGTCAATTTCTTCTTTTCCTTTCTTTTGATTCTTTCAATATCTGGAACTATTTGATCCTCACTTAAATCGGATAACTTCCGAATACTACCCCGTGGTGAATTTAAGGAAGATGTCGGTGAACGCGATGGCGATTTAGATATTGGCGAACGAGAAATTGGAGATCTAGTCATAGGAGATCTAGATGTTGATTTAGCCTTTGACAATATCTTAGTTAAGTCGTACTGTCGCTTAAATGAACGAGGTCTCCGTTGTTCTACCAAATCTTCTAAGAGTTTCATTTCCTCGTTATCTATTAGTACAGACTTTGTTAAAGTGGACACATCTCCAATTTGTTCCTCTTCGACTTCCTCAATCATATCGATAGTTTCCTTCTTAACAGCGCCAGTTTTAAGCGCTTTGTCATCTATAAGAGATTTTTCTTCCAAAATATCACCTTCCTCATTGATATCCCCAACGGTATCGTCTTTTGATGAAAATGCGTTCATCGGAGGCAATCTATGCAGTTGAATAACAGGTGTATCCAAACTTTTAGCCCTACGACTGGCTGTTGGAGATTCTTGGGTAGCCTTCTGGCGTTGCAGCGAAAATACGGAGCCTTCAGATAAATTTAATCTCGCATGTGCGAAAAGTATTGGAGTTCCACCAGTTTTACGTAGCATGGGTGATATTAATTCATCACGCAAACTCTTTTTTACATCTAGTTTGATTGAATCTTTTTTATCAGTCGACATTACTTCACTTTTTTCTTCGGACTGAGTACGAATGCCAGTAACCTTTTGAATTTCCATATCAATAAGTAGTTCATCATCTGATTTTAAAAATTCTGTACTTTCCAAAATTGGAGAAGGAATATTTTCATTATACTCCCAAGTTGAGCTTTCTTTGCTAACTTGTTTAATCTCAGCCACTTTCGGGACAATATCATCCTCTGAACTGGGAATAGATATTGAACGTTCCGAAATTCGTCTAAGCTCTGTAGCGGTACCGGTGACACTATCCAAGACTTGGGGGTTGTATTTTGCTTCGAGTTCGGCTAATTTTCGACACTGAGGTGGTGATCCCTCAATTTCTGTAGAACTCATAGTCTGCCCTCTGTGCCAAGCACCTGACGTTATTTTGTCATATTCCAGCTGAAGTATTGGTTCCAAATCTTTGCGAGACTGTGGCGGCGAAAACTCCAATTTCGGTGCGGCTTCAGTTGTTCCGAAAACATCATCAGAATCAACGCTTTCATCGTCCGATGAAAATGATGTTATCCTTATCTTGTTATTGTTCTTATTTTTTACTTTTCCACCAATTCCTTTTTTACCGGTTCCTCGGCCCTTTGGTGTTCTTTTGGGGGGTAATTTCTCTGACTTAGATTTAATATCCGCGCGTAACTTTTCAGCAGCTGTAAGAGGTTTTGGGTCTTTACAAATAGGAGGTTGTTGCACATTTCTTCCGTTAATAGCAAACTTAATATCGTGTGGATATTGTGGTTCTTGCCTCATACTATCTGTCTTTGAACTTGTTGCAGAATCACTTTCTATTTGACTTAATTTAGAATTTAGGGTTTCAAGTAATGCAGAATCTAAACTTTTAGAAATATCTCTTTTAGGACTCGGTAAGTGCTGTAGTTGTCCACTTTTATCCACTTCCAAAGTGATTGGGTCAACTTTAGATAGATCAATATTTTGTGTAAACAAGAAATCTCGATTTTCGACTTCTAAAAACTTTGATACGTGATCTGTCTGTATACTATTTCGAGGAGATTTAGGTGACTTAGGCGACTTGGGCGATTTAGGTGACTTGGGTGATTTTGGTGATTTAGGTGACTTCGGAGATTTGGGAGATTTGGGTGACCTAGGAGACTTGGGATGATCGTGATATTTACACCGAGCGTGGGCATTAACCATATGACGGCCATTTTGAGGTGGCAAAGTAATAATATCCGGAGGTTGTCTCTTATCATCAAGAGGAGAAGGTGCAGTTCCGTTCATTACGTGTCGTTTATGTAATACGTAAGGAATATCATAACTGTCTTCAATAACTTTTTTACTGTCACTAAAACCGGCTTTAAAGGCGTCAAATTCTTTAAAATAATTTTGAGGCAAATCGAACACCGGCCGTACTATATCAGTATGCCTTGCTGGGAGTTCGAAATGAGATCGCTTAGTCGCGATAGGCGGTGCGCTTGGTATTTGTCGAAATATATAATCTTCATCACTAGATTCTGCTGGTGTTAAATCAATTGACTTTTGATGCATTAAGACGTGCCTTCTTGAGTTGACACTACTAAATCGCGGTCTATTGGCTAAGCTGTTTGGATCACTCTTAGTTCTTTCTACAGTAGGATGAATATATGGTACAGCAGTATCAGCCAGGCGACTACTGGAACTAGTATCTAATATTAGTTTTGGGTTATATTCATCAAAATGAGTTTTGGCCATCAACTCCTCTTTTAAATTTTCTTTTCTGACTATATGCGTATGGACTTTTCCACGCATAGTCTTATCGAATTCAGATTGAAGTATTGAAGAAGTACCAGATTGCATAGCGGCCGCTTTAGCCCTATTTTTAGCATATTCAATACTGTCCATAGCCGGTAAAATACGAACATTAACGTCAGATTCGTTCGATGATTCTTTAACTAGAAAAGGTGGTGGGTTTTCCTTGCTTGTCGAACGTGTCAAAGATTCTATTTTATCTTTATCGAAACTAAACACAGTTTCCGAGGAGCGACGTCTTTGATAGCTATGCACTTTGGCTGCTCTGTTGTTATCTATTTCAGTTTCTAGACCCGCAATTTTTTCAGGCCATATGTGTGTCGTACGTGGCTGCATGTCCTCTTCCTCAGTCGATAGCTCATCCGGTTTTTTCATAGGACTTAAGTCTGAATATTGTGCATACAGATCTAATTCGACATTTTGCAAGCTGGAAGAATGCATAGAAGTGGATTCTTTATGCTTACTATTACTGGGAAATGTCGAGTATGGTGTTGGGATGTGATGATGGTAATAACTGGGCGACGTGGCCAAGTTTGCAATGAGATCTTCATGTGATTTGTCGAAAAGAGTTTTTTCCCTATATTCCGGCTTTTCCATTCCTATAAAAGTAGATTGGGTATCGTAAAAATCTTTTTCTGAATCGGGACTAGAGGAGGGCGATATCGGTTCGAACGGATCGATGTAAGCGCTCTGTATACTACCGCGATGTCTCAGGTTTATATCTTCGGGGTCATATAAATTCTTTTTACAATCATAATAATCGGATTTAGAATCCTGGCTAGAAGTTCTAGAGCCCGACCTGTCCGAACTTTTACTTTTGAGAGTCTCGCGAGACTTTTTACTGTCCGTATGATATACACTATCTCGAGATTTTTTACTAGATTCCGCACTACTTTTAGATATTTTAGAATCGTAAATATCACTCTTGGACTCCTGACTGGAGGTTCGCGATCCGAGAGCGCGTTTGATCTCCTTGTAGAAATTACCATCGGACCGCACCGAGAGCTTTTCGCGCGGAAGAACCCTCGGATCGTCCACGAGAAACGGATCCAAAGGTAGGTCGTTGTCGCTTTTGTACTTTACGCCGGAAACATTCAGATCGGACTCCCGGTCGTCGGTCTCCGAGAGATGCGAGAGGGATCGATCGTCGTCGGAGGGCAAATCGTTGCCGGAATCGAGCGAGCAGGAGCGCGTGCGGGCGTGCGCGACGCGCGGGCCGACGCGCGCGTACCGCCGCCGCTCCGAGCACTCGTCGTCCGAGCGCTCGATCAGCTCGTAGCTGTCGTGCGACACGTCGTCGTGCGAGCCGCTGCGCGCGAAGGGCGGCAGGTCCGGGCGCTGCTCACCGACCGCGCCCGGGAAGCTCGCCGAGTAGGCGCGCCCGATCATCTCGCGCTGGTCGTCGAGCGAGCCGCGGGCGCCCGCGCCCAGCACGAAGGCGAGCGTGCGCGCGTCGTCGTAGCGCGTGACGGGCGAGTCGACGCGCCGCGGTCGGTACGCGTCCAGGTCGGCCAACATGGAGCGGGCGTCGGCCGGCCGGCGCTTGGCGCGACCCGCCTCGTCGAAGCTGTAGTCGCGCAGGTTTCGGCAGCTGGCGCTGCGTCGCCACAGAGAACGCCGCGGCGGCGGCTCCGGCGCTTCGTCGGCCGCCTCGTCCTCGTCGAGCACGAGCGAGGCGCCCGAGCGCGACGAGCGCGTGGAGCGCGTCGACGCGGCCGAGTAGATGTTGCTCTGCGAGAGCTCGTACTCGAGCCGCTCCGACGACTTGTTGAAGGAAAAGTCAGTCAAGTCAGGAAAGGTATGTAAAAACATCTGATATTGTTGCGGAAGAATAGAAATCTCGGGGTTTATTGGGATCGCTTAGACGAGTCCAATAAATCAGAAATAATGACATGGATTCAA
>JANCMC010000008.1:1138699-1148728 GCA_024363005.1 Charaxes varanes
TCGAGGTGGGAATCGAACCCACGACCCCCGGAGCAGAAGGCAGCGTCACTGCCCACTGCGCCAACGGGCCAGCCAAATAAATTAAATCTATGTTAGGTGTTGTTTCCTAACGTACTATACATCATTACTTAATTATTATTCAATTAAATAAACTGCGCAAGTGCGAGTCAAACTCGTGCACTAAAGGTTCTGTACTAACACGTAATAATTTACTGGGCTCTTTTCAGATTTATACTTTTCATGAGGTTTCTTTTCATTTGACAAAGTCACTGCAATTTTTTTTCACAAATTTATGGTTCTCGGAATTTATCCTATACTTTTATTTCATGATCTAGCTTCTTACTAAACTTCAAGATTCTAAGTCAACGGGAACTGCTTTATAGGTTTTAAATCCGTATGCGAATGTACTAATATGGGAAATGCAACATAAATGGCCATATCTTTTGATAGCTTAGAGGGTTATTTTTTTCACAGCTTCAAGGGTCTGAAGACTTCAGTATTTGGTATTAATTTTAACTTTATAACTCAACGTGTTTATGACAAAAAGGATCTCGACAGACAGACAGATAACAAAGACATCCTATAGTTACTAATTTCATCATCATGTCAGCCTGGGGACGTCCATTGCTGAACATTGGCCGCTTCCATTATTCCCCACGAACGGCGGTGTTGTGCCGCTTTTAACCAGCATCTTCCTGCGACCCAGACTAGAACATCAGTCCACTTGATAGGAGGACATCCCGCCTTTCCCTTACTAATTTCTCTACACCTAATATTTCCTTTATATTTTGAAACAAACCTAAACTTGTGACAAGCAGACGTGAGTGCGATAGTTGCTACTTTGCTACAACGGCATCAGAGATGGAACCGTGTACTTACAGTTGTCAGTCCACACAATCTACTGCTAGTGAGTTGTTGAAGCTCAAATTTGATCGAAAATTAAGTGTAAAAAACACATGGTGTTGTAATATAATCACATATCGACAATACTAAAGATAGCCAAAGAGCTACAGGCGTAATGTCGCAAGCTCTTGGTAGGGGGACCTTTCGCAGACCACCGCAAACTCGAAGGCCTGACTACGGCATTCAAAACATACGTAGAGACACCGCAAAACGTATACAAACAAATTGACGCCATAATTGAAATATCTTCTTAGGAACTAAATTATTTATCTTCCATCTAAAATAAAGAATTCCACATAAAGGCAAATATATTCGTATATTCGACGAATATTTTGAGCATTTCTTAATTGAAAATGCGCTTCGTTGCGTATGTAATAAGTGTATGTGTTGTGGTATTGTGTTATTTACAGGTCGCAAGTTCGGAAAATGAAGCTGTTGAAATTCGTGAGTATATATTTACATCGTACAGGTATTATCTTATGTATGTAGTTAATTTTTACCAAACGTTTAAGCAACTTAAAATTTTGTGCCTATATTAATACGCTTCGTTAATGGTAATTTTCATGTAATTCTTAAGTGATAGTCAACAATAACGAAGCTAACTAAATGTTTCTAAAATAAGTATCCTCTAATATGTAAACATATATGACCTTCCTGCAGCTCTTTAACTTTTGACCAATTTTCTCTGCCAATAGTTTGGAATTTATGTTTAAGATTGGGCCGACGCTCGGCTTAGATTTTTTTCGAAGTTCAAGAAGGACTTATTATATGTTATATATATACTTAATATTGTGTATATTATGGATTAATCGGGCGCGAAGAGATTGTAGTAACACCAATTCAAATTGCTCTACTTTTACTACTAGTTTGTATTTAAATGTGATTTTAATTAATTACATAACCTTAAGACAAATAGGGTGCACAATTTTGTGAGTGAAACATGAAAAATAATGAAATAAAAATTTATTTCTTTTTAATATTAAAACTATTCAAAATATACGAAATGTAAAGTTTGATTCACACCCATGTGGGTTCACACCCATGTGTATTGTGTTATGGATTCACACCCTCGTGTGTTTGATTCAAGCGATGCCGTGTTCAATAGATGTGTGTTCCACACAATACTATAAAAAAAGTTTGAAATATAAAAACAACACTCATCTTATCAAGCCCAGCCTCGATTTGTTGAATGCTACTGTCAAGTTTTCTCAAGTGGGTCAATTCGCGCGCCAGTCTTACATAACCAGCATTCAAATACCAGAACCCAACTTCTTAGTGAATAAGAAGATTTCGCAATCATCATCTGTTGCAAGTAATTATATTGTATTGTATCGTAGTCTTGTTAAATAATTAATGTATAATATATCGTTACTAAAAACGGCATCATATTTCACACCTTTATAATATAGTTTGTAACATTTTTTTTTTCAAAAAACAATATTTTTTCAACCCAATTTTTTTGTTATAGATATTTCAGTCTAAAAATACACGCCCCACTAATAAATTGGCACGCTTGCTTGTGTGTGTGCATCGTTTTTATTGTAAACTCAAACACGCACTGTAAGCCAATTATATTGAGGAGCTCGCGTGTTTGCGTCTGCACTCAATTCTGCACTTAGAGGTGAATACTTTGGTGGGGCGTGTATTTTTAAACTGTACGTACTCTACCTCAAGTACTAGCGTCTTATCTCCCCATCTTTAAGTTGTTTTGTTCAACGCGAAGATCAAGCAATAGCGACTATGGTCTTCATAATGAAGTTTTCCAACTAGAGATGTGATTTAAAAACAAAATAAATTCTAAGTAAATCTTACATCGATTTACTAACTCAATTTACAGTACTTGTATTGAATGTAAACGCAAATACGCTTATCAATAAAGGCTAACTATAGACATGACAATCTATTCGCTTGTTAAGCATATAAACCACTACCTCCATGTTAATGAGAAGCTACCTGATAAGATTTATAAATATGCTCCGGAATTTGCGCATATTGTTTGCTTAATGCCTAAAATTCACCATGTTTGACTTAAGGAACTTCAAGAAAAAAGCTGAAACTTTACTAACCGTCATAACTTGACAAACTTTTTTTGAATTGATTTGCAAATGTGAAATGTTGAATATGTAGTGTGTTTCGTTTGTCACATTTGTAAATTAATATGGATACACTTTTATATGTTATTTAAGAAGTTTTTTTTAAAAATGGGTCTGGCATAATCTTAAATACATTTAAGACCCTTAAATAAATTAGATTAAAAAAAAAGAACTTGACAGTTGGACCACTCTTAGTGCTACTTATCAAGATATCAGTACTAATTTTAAGTGCGTAAGTAACTCTGTCTGTCTGTCGCGCTTTCACACTAAAACTACTGAACTGATTTTATTGAAACTTAGTACACAGATAGTCTAGAGGCTGAGAAAGGGTATAGGCCACTTTTAATGCGATAAATGTACAGGGTTATATGGCCTAAGCTAGTCATTAAGGCCGGCCATACATCTGCTAGCCTCCTGGTGGTGTAGATGTCCATGGGCGTTGGTAGTCACTTATGTGAACCGCCTGCTCGTTAGCCCCTTGTAACATAAAAAAAAATAACTTCCCAGGCTAGCAAACTGAAGTGGATATGGGCTGGTCACATTTGATAAATAGACAATACTCTACATTTCGAGTGACCAGAATCTAATCTCTAGATTTCGAGTGAAACCTGATCTTAACGTCCTCCTGGTTATGCAGATGTCCATGGGCGTCAGTAGGCACTTCGCTGCTTGCTGCCTGCTCGTTAACCCCTTGTAACATAAAAAAAAAATTGGCCTTGGGACATCCATTGCTGTAAACTGAGTTCGTATCCATGATTAATAATTAATTCAAGTACCAAAAATTTTAAACGTACCTTATAGATACTTGAGTCTCAGATCAGTTCATAAAATTTGCAGAAACAAAGTTAATAGAATATTTGGGGATTGAACCACGCGCTTTAAGAAAATCCCTCTGCCCTTCCAACCCTTGAGCTATCGGGGCTGTGAACTGGCTATGTAATCTTATAACAGATGTTGTAATGATGCAGCATTACATAACAACAGAGATTTGCTCTAAACATTATATCATAAATGTAGTAGATAATTACTTTTTTAATATACATACATAATACGTAATCAAGACACCATATTCACACATCAGTTGTAATGTAAATGTAATGCTTTATGTATAACTAGCTGTAACGCGCGGCGTTCTTCGCATTAAATTCAATTTGTTCAATGTTGAGGGTATTATTTTTTTTATTATCTCATCTTATTAATTAGGTTTTAAATATATTTATATAAAAACAAAACATTTAAATGTAAAAAGTAGATCTCCCCCGAAGCAAGGCTCAAGCTCAAATCACCAGAGGTTAGTGTTGCAGATTAAAGAATCACCTCACGATACGTGCCGTTTCAAGCTATACTGCCTTCCGTATTCAGCCCTTGATCCAACTAGTAAGCAGGAGTTTCTTAAGGTGGTTGTCGAAACTCTTTGCAATAAGATCATTGTCCGACACGACTATCGGCACAATAGTTGCTATTTTTGTATTTATTTATGTACCAATAAAATATACACGAAAAGAAATACGAAAATTAGTGTACAATGGATTAACTTATTCCTAGAAGAGATCTCTTCTAGTTAATTTGAGGGTTCGAGAAATAGTTAAGAATGACAAACTGCAGCTACTAGACAAGCGAAAAGGAGGATGAAAATTAGAAATAAGTAAAGTATAATAACAATACAGACTATACAGTAATAAAATATATATAATATTTTTGTTTATTTTAGAAATAAATTCCCAGACAGACAGCAGACTGGAAACACCTTCGAAATTAAGAATGAATAAAACTTCCAAAAATCGGAGTAATTGTGTTAGTTTTAGTATAATTCTGCAGCATTAAGCTGAGGTAGCGCCCTTTTCAGCTGAAGCACCAACAAGCAATTGCTATTATTGTATTTGTCTTTTGTTTTTGTAACTTTTTGGCGTTTTTGCTGGAGTAAAGCTTATTTATTATTATTTTATAAAACTAAGTATTTTTATGACCCGTAGCATTCTTTTTTACTACTGCAACTTCTTGACTAGACTAATATTCTAACGAACTGCTATTTATCATGATGATGTAAACTAACCCAAAATCTTTCTCACCCGGGAAAAGAACTACGCAAACGGCATGTGTTTCTTAATAGAAATTGTAGGCCGAATGTTATATTTTGCCGAGTTACATTTTGAACATTTCCACAATCTTTCAATTCCAAGGTTGCTATGAAATCTGTTAGACAACAACACGTAACAACGTTTCAACGGCCGTTAAAAATTCGGTCAAGTGTGGTCGTAGCCCCTATATATTTAAAATACAGCGTTTAGAAGTTAATGGAAACATTAGATGATGCAACATGAAGTTAATTGCTTAATGTGGTTTCCTCCATCAAATTAGACCCACATTTTATATATATCTTTCCTTTTTCATAAACTGAAAAAGTACCAAAATTTATTAAACACGTTACAAATAACTCTAACATAGTGTTAAATACATAATAACTCTATAGTCACACCTACCAACATACAGTTTTGTGTTCCAAAAATGTATTTATTTTGTTTTATTAAATTGTGTAATTGTTGTACAAATAAATATTTTATTTATTTATTTATTTATTTATTGTACGGTTATACATACTTTAGTCTATTGCCGGAGCCAGACATAACTTCATTTGAATGATCATTTCAATGATCATATAGTGTGGCCGAGGACTGTGTAACTGCACAATGTTATAAAGAACTTTGTATTATAGAGCTATATCTGAATCCGGTATATGACTATGACCTTAGTATATACCTACAGACTAAATTTTTAAAACATTGATAAAATTGCTGTGAAATAGCTGTTACTCAATGCGTTTATACATGTTTAACACTAAGTTTTAATAGCATGTGAACAATAAGATTCATGAGTATAAATTGATATTTCATTTATTACAAAACAGCATATATGTAGGTGAAGCTAATAATGATTCTGAGACACGGAATTGAGAATTTGATGTGTTTGTAAATTGTGAATATATAATAACAATTTCAAAATTATCTCAATTTTGTTGCCCGATAGAATTTCTGTAACCTTATTGACCCGAACGTGACCCGACCTATTGTTTATATGATGTAAGTGTAATATTTTTTCAGGAAAATTTTTCGTCAAATGCAAAAAACGATCATCGGACTTCGATGCATGTGTTAAACGAGCTTTTAACAAACTGCGTCCATATTTTAAACGAGGTAAGAGAATTAAAAATAAGCAAGGAGAAGACAAGAATTTTTATTTCCCACTAGGATGTTAATTTTTTTTTTGAACGCCAAATCTTAAGGTTTTCTGATATCCATCAAGTTTTCAGACAAAGTGCCCAATGTGCATCTCCTAATCTTTCAAATTTAACTTGGTAATGTTTTTTTTAAGGTATACCAGATATGGGCGTAGCGCCATTTGATCCTCACTTTGCCAAAGAAGTAAAGCAAATACGAATGGGGTTTGGTATGGGATACACTCTAACGTTGCGTGATGTCTACGAACATGGTTGGTCACAATCAACCGTAACGAAATTTAAGTAAGAACTACGTAAATAAAAAGTCGAAATATTGATTTGTATAGATGAATATATTTTTGACACAAGTTTTAAGTTTGTGTAAACCGGAGCCAGACATAGCTGAAAATCTTTGTACATTTTAGTGCAAGTCTACAAAGTTCTACAAAACTTTATAAAGTTACACAAAGTCCCCAGACACACTACATGATCATTGAAATGATCATTAAAATGAAGCTATGTCTATCTCCGGCATAACAACACCATACATATTCATATATTGTTCATTTAAAAAAAACTTTTGATTTCAGAACAGACTGGGAGGCACAAACTATTGTTTATTCACAATATTTTCCTGAAAAATGGCTTGAAGGAAATTATGATTTTAAGGTAAATTCAGTTTTCAAAGAATAATTTTTACCTTTTGTTCCTGAAGTTTTCATTCATTATTATTCGCTTGCTAAAGTGTTTCGTGATATTTAATAAGATGTATCTGTTGTTCTGTGGTTGTAACTAACATAGACAAAGAATGAAAGTACAATCTGTACAAAGTTCTCAGGTTTTTTAAAGTTGGTAGTTTAATTTCCGTTACTTTTGGCGGATTTCAATATTGTATTAAGTTTTGACACTAGGCGCTAATTCTAAAATAGTGAGTTTTGCTTTCCCGGCTTTAAATCCTATTATTTTTATTTATTATAGTTATAAAGCGAATTGATTACAATTGAATTTCTGATATAACGGTTACCATTTAAAACATATTTTTTAGATAGTAAATCTTTTGTCAACTTACCTTACAGTTTTATTACTCCTATTTTAATTAATTTTAGAGTGACGCTTTCGGACTTGAATCGTTTAGATCTGGTCGTTGGAACCTGACTTTACGAGACTACTCTCAAACGACTCGAATCAAGCGGAATGGTAGCGGAGTAGACGTTCACGTAGAAGTTGATCATATCG
Organism: Charaxes varanes; assembly: GCA_024363005.1. NCBI lineage: Eukaryota > Metazoa > Arthropoda > Insecta > Lepidoptera > Nymphalidae > Charaxes > Charaxes varanes. The sequence continues at coordinate 1,146,146 of JANCMC010000008.1, forward strand.
GTGATATGGATATCCACGTCGGAAATTTGTTGAGAGGCAGAAGCATAATGGGTACCTTTGTATATAGTTTATTAATAACAAGATTAAAATATAACTCGTAATAATAATAACTTCAAAAATGAAATTATAATGTGGCTAGAATACAATCTGGGAATTCAAAGATATCATTAAAAAAAATCGTGTATTATTAATTCAAATATATATACAAATTAGAAAACCAATGCAAATATCATAATAGAGTTACTAAATTGCTGTTTATTTTATACACATACTTTGAATCCTCCCAGATCAACTGTTAAACAAATTTATTAAATATTTTGTTAGCTGTTAAATAAACATGATGCTTCTATTTTCAGAAAATATACTGGATCGCATTATAAATGCTACTTGGAAGCCAGGCTTTGCTGTAATACGTCCGCTAATCAACGACCTCGTCAGCACCGCCTTCACAGAGATATGGAGTAAATCGTTCAGGGACTTTCCAGTACAAGCTTTCATTCAAGATTGAAGTACGCGTAAAGCGGGTAGTCAAAAAATGCACGTCCTTCCACAATTATCCACTACTTTAACGTGTGAAAGTAAATATTCATTGCAACGCTTGCTTGTATGCAGCGATTTTACTGTTAATTCAAACTCAACCACCCACTGCGAGGTCAACTAATCGCGCGATCGGTTTCGCAGTTATATTGATTTTGAGGGGCGTACATTTTTAGACTGAACACACTCTACTGCGTTTATTTATAGCCTATAGTACAAATCTAGGTGCCAGCTAATGTAATACCTCTTTACATCTTAGATTGTCATTTCATAATCAGTTTTAGACCATTCTTTCCATATAATAACTGAGTATTTACCAGTTCAGCAATCTTCGAATATATTATTTTTTATAGTATATAAGAGTCAGTAACGCCTGGGTTAATACCACAGATTATTTGCAATCATCTATAGGCAACAGTGCAACGTAGGCTCGATGACTTATTTTATCTAAAAAAATTGTATCTCTGTTAATCATTAATTAATTGTTATATTCCTCCATTTCAAAACAATAATATTTGATTTAAAATTAGGTTATTTTTAAGATGGTTTAGCCATTTAGTTTACTAAGAGTAGAACTAGTCTTTAGTTTAAAACGGTCAGTCAAACAAGGTGCATATAGAAATAAATAAAAAACGTATGTATATTACATATCTCAATATTATATTTATTAAAAAATATAACCTAACTATATATATGACTTTATATTTAAATTCAATCAACAAATAACTCGCACGTCCGCCGCAACTTGGAATAATCAACCTCAGTCTTCCAACACAAATGAATACCAACCTAACCTCTCACCAACAACAAATGCGCCAACAAGCGTACCAATACTCCGTGCACTCCATAAATACAGCATTATATAACATTGCACCTTCAATTTTACATTAAGGCTGCCCACAAACTAAACGTATTGGTCAGCCGTAGATTGAGACTCAATAATTTATAAACGTGAACTAGATACCGCAATTTTTTCGTCAACTCTATGCTAAAAATACGTTCCAGAGTACTTACTGCACGCCACTGGTATGAAATATAGTCGACTCGATTGTGTCTGCGTATATTGTGAACGTACAATAAACGCGTACTCTGAGCGACCGAATTTCACCACATAAGACAGAGGCTGGTGTCCGTCCGTCGTGCTGTTATATTCATCTTTGTAACCAGTCATCTTCGCGATACATTATGCTACATTAAAGATACTCGGCCGCTAAGAATCAACGACTATAAGTGCCGTAAAGGCATACAAACAAAACTTGAATATAAATAGAGAAACAATAAAATCGTTTATTCATATAGACTTTTGAATAAACGATTTTAATAAACCGTGTAACCTTGTCGCAATCGGCGGCTGACTGTACGTTTGGTTTATAAGCAGTCTAAAACCAATTAAAGTGATACATAAAAAACATGCCGTCAAAAATTTTCACAGTCAAAAGCATTTTTTTCCCATTTTTTTTTTAAACTATAATTGCTCCATCTCTACATACGCATTGCCTAAATACTGTCGCTTTATTCATTATCAGTTAGTAATAAAGTAAAATAAGTATTTAGTGTCGCAAGTAAAAGAAATACATAATGTAAACAGTTGAAACAGTACACAATTTAATATTTAAACAATAAAGGAGACCCAATAGGTTGCTTGCATAATCTCTCAGACATACATCCAAAATTGAAATGTCCAATTGAACTTTACATACAATCTTTTGACATGAAATGGTACATACACAACTTTATTGCAGTTTTTCACATAAATTTTACTTTAATTTTAAATGTAGCTGTTAGTCAACCTTGGTAAAACTCTTGTAGCCAACAAGCCTTGCTGGTTCTTCTCGGTGGCCCCACCTCTCCGAAACATTGGTACTATATATATGTAACTATTTGCCAATAATAAGTCAATTTTAATACAACGCGAAGTCAATTTCGTAACTGACATGCAATATTCAATTATTTTTTTTTAATTTAATCCAACAAAACATTTTAACAATTCAGTCGGATCTCCTTTATCACAGTGTTATAAAAGCAGCGATGGTTTTTACGAAAACA
>JANCMC010000008.1:1170915-1182768 GCA_024363005.1 Charaxes varanes
GAGGGATTCAAATGCACGAGATGCAAATAATTTTGCTCTCGTGTGGCACACATTACTTTTCACTTCAGCAGCGAGAACATATAATAAATACTTAGAAGATAACACAATAAACAGGAATAGATGGAAGTGACGTTTATATTTAATCAAAATAATGCTGACTATTTTAAAATACGATAGTAACATAGTTTCCGAAAAAGTTTACGCACCCTTTGTAAACCTCCTTTTATTGAAGATATGTTATGCTTTCAAATATTTTCGCGAGTATTCTCAGGAAGGAAACTTAGTTCCGTATTAGTAACTGATTTAATATTTACTTCAATATTTTAAATCTTATTTAACACTTTACGCTACCAGTTTAACAGCGAAATTTTATTCCCGATGCTTTTTAAGGTGCGTTCAGAAATAGCGTCCGTCATGTTTTATTTTACAAAGGTTGAAAATAGAAATATTCATAATTATAAATACTTAAGCATTACTTATTTTCGTATACAATAATATATTAATAAATTATAGGAAAAAACATGGTTATCCATTTTACAAATATTTTTCCCTTTTAGTTTATATACACGTTTTCGAACGTGTTTCCTTTGACGTCGAATTTCGAAATTGGACCTTTTTGGACTAGTGTTTGTCACGCGCTCTTTTTAAGGGCGGGAAAGAGACTGAGTTCATTGTAGTTGACACTCTTTATTTAAAAATTAAAATGTTACTTTGTCTGACACAGTGGGCAAAATCGTATTTTGCCCACTGTTTTACGCAACAAAACTTACATATGTGAGCTGCTGAAGTGAAAATACTTTTGTCAACTTATTCCCTGCACTTGCTTTAAGGTATGGCTTAGTATACGTAAAACATGTGTTGAATTTGCAAATGTATTGCTAAGTTCTTTCTAAGTTCTTTAGGCTACAGGTGCTACTAACATTACGCAAGCTGTATGCTACTTAATATCTTACTTACAGAAAAAGTTCATATATTGCCAATCTACTAAGAACTGAAATGTCTCATACAGTGTAAAATTGATTTAGTTTTAGGGGAAGCCGCTGAATGATAGCTATAAGATATAGTATAAAAATTTAAGACTCAGTGAAAAGTAATTAAAATTTTAGCAACATGTCATTGATATTGTCATATAAGGTAGTAAAGCATACAGAGGTTTTTGGACTATATTGAGTTCAGGTAACGGAATTTCCGCAAAACCAATGACGACGACTCCAGAGGCGCACACGTCTATGAGAGACAAGCGTACGGCGCTGAGATGGTGGAGGTGAATGTACGCACAAAGTGTGCCACGCGCCGGAGAGATACTTCGGAATGGATACCGTTAGTGGAACGCGGTCAGGCCGGCAGCGGTACCGGTGTTCGTGTCCGCAGCGATGCCACTTATCGCTTTCGATTTAATACACTTAGGTCTTTTAAAATACTCTTTAATGTGCATGTGCAAAGTTAAAAAATATTCGAAAAATTTCAACGCCCCTAAATTCTATCCCGCACCCTTTGTAAAGACTTACAAATCCTTTACTTGAAAAACCTTTATAAGATAAGGAAACGTCAACATTTTTAAGGAGTATCTTTAAGTACTAATAGCATAATAAAAACACCACGGACCAAAAATACAGACAGTTGTACAGAATTTATATAATAACACTTTAATTTTTAAAAGAAATATGTGTTTGGCAGGCCTAAACGAAGCAAGTTATAATGCATAAGTGATTGAAAATTGATTGCCGTCTCAGGTGATGAATTGTTCTAAAAAGTGAAGGGTCACTTCGAAAGTGTTTACACATATAGGTTGGTGAAGCCCTAATAGTGATATTATTGCTGGCAGGTTACAATTTATTCTATTGACTCGATTAATTAAGTATTATCAATTACACAAAGCCAATATTTCCAAGTCGGGCATGAAGCCTTTGCGGATTTACCCCCCGACACTACGTCAGCAACTTGTTCTGGCGCAGTAATCGGAGCGTTTCTAATATCCACGCTTTGACTCGGTTTCACCGCACGCTTCTTGCCTTCGTTCCTATTTATTCGTTTTGCGAAATCTTTTGAAATCTGATACCGTTCTAGCGAGTTATCGAGTCTCTAGATTCTCACGAAACTTCACACGGAGTTCTTACATCGAGAGTTTTCTATTGAATTCCCCTATTATAGTTGAGCACATCGAGATCGGTGTCGGCTTTCTAGAAAAAGAATAACAATATAAAACAAGAAAGACAATACAGTCACAAAAAAACTCAATACTCAAACGGTAGAAAGGTTTAAACCCCGATTCTACTATGCTGTAGTCGCATCTAGATTTGATACGAGCTTTGCTCTATTGTATTAAGCATATTTTAAGTATTCCTAGTAGAAAACAAAACCAAGCTTCAGAATGTACCGAGTGTCAAAGACTTGCGCTACAAGTAAAAGCGTCCAGATTTATGTTAATGAGAGTGTAGAAGCGGACAAATGAATATTTTTCATAATAATTGCTCTGGGTGCATCAGGTAAGGTATGAAGCGCGGGTGGTACGCGGCGGGTGCAATAATTTGCATCACAAATAGGATGGAGGCCGCGATTCGGCCCGCTGGCGCACGCCCGCGCCGGCAGCGAGCGCGGCTTCCACCTGGCACAGACAATGTCACAATCAACATCGCGTCGACGCTTTTTGGCCGCTATGTGATTGCCGATTGTGGTCCACCATAATCACAACTAAGATTTACCCGATTTCCAGTTGCCGTTTCCGATTTCTACGTCAAATGTTACGGTATCAACTGATCCACAGATGTGACTCGTACTCTGATACACTTAACGGGGAAATTATTAAAGATAAATACAGTAAAAAGTTAGTAACACTATTACTATTCAGCAACTATATTAAGGCGAAGATTATTTTACAGACTTCATTAACCATTTTTAATTAGTTTAAACAGCATAATTAGTTAGAACAATATAATGTCTTCAGTTCACGAGCGCATTTCCTGATCACACATCTGATTCTCCTCAAAACTGGCCATAAGAATATCATTGCAGCCAGTGCCGGCCCGAGGTAAATTTTATGATTTAGCGAGATCCAACCATGGAGCACCCCTTCTTGCCTTCCCTATTTAATTTTTTTTATATAACATATATGTAGAATACATTAAGAGTCGCATCTAGATAAGGTGTCTCCTGAGACTCAGCGCCTGGAGCGGCCGCTCCGTTCGCCCTATGGTAGGGCAGGCCCTGATCGTAGCCAATAACGCATAATACTGTTGGTAAATCGAGCATTCCACCAGGCAATAATTGTTGTGAATTACAATCTCATTAAAGCTAAAAAAGAGAAGTAAGGTGTATTTGGGACCTTGCTCATGAGATTACTACCCTGTGAAATGTTAAATCTTACAAATTTGTCTCGATCACTGTTAATTATTCTTTAGTGTATTAATGAAACTCTTTAAGAAGTTTTTTCTTGACTTTTAAATGTTGGATGCAAAATGAATTGCCTAAAGTCAGTCAGGAGCTCCTGAGCCGACCTTTTTGTCAGTCGGGAACTCCTGACTCGACCTTCTTTTTAGGTCCTTTGTACCGGCGAAAGTCTATAGTTATATTCATTTTTAAAAATATATAATCAATAAAGCAGGAAAAAATGAACAAATCTGCGTAATATCGGTATCTGCGTATATACGGTAATTATCTTACACAAGTAAATCCTCGAGCCACGGTCGTATAGCGTATTATATTAAAGAAAAGAACATGAACAACATAAAATCTATCGTCTAAACTGGTTCGCCTGTTCCCGAAGCGAAAAGGTAATGCAAGTAAAAGCAGCCGGAGTTGAGAAGCGATGAATTAATAACGAACTTCTCCCGCGACGCGCGATGACGGCCAACAAGAGTAGCGCATTAGACGCAACGCTGAAATTCTCCAAAATCTCCTCCTAATTATCGCTCTCGTATATTTTTTCCGTAATTTTTTTTATATTCGGAAATAGAATGATACAAAAACTTATTACTTAAAAAGTTGAAAGCGGCTGTATAATGTGCCGCTACAATTTATCGGTGTATATATGAATATTAATAAAGGAACTCTGCTACGAGATTGTTGCAAATAAGGATTACGTCATTATAAAATTCATTTTTGTACTTTAAAAATTAATAACAAGTACTCAAAGGGCGAGTATGATTAAGTCCAGTAAGACGCGCTTTACGTATCACCAGCAAATATTTAAGGTCTCCATGCAGGCCACTAAAAACAATGAAAAATCTTATATGGAATACTGACAAATCGCTCTCTTCACAGCAAATGAAGATTGTTAAAGCCAAGTCAGAGGTTGCGTTTGAAATATGACTGCCACTAACCGCGGTAAGCGATGCAATCACAGGCGGATTTGTAAGATTTACCTCGTCTGTCATTCATTTATTCTCTTCGCAACCAAAAGACATTTAGCATTGACATTATCTAGTATAAGGAAACTAATTAATTAATTGGTGCAAGTGTACATAAAAAAATAAATGAGACTTACATAAATTTCTTAATTCTTAAACTTTTAATTAAGACACGATGTTAAAGCTACTCGTAAACTAACGGTATAGGGGATTGATTTTAAAACGGGAAATAAGGTGAAAATAATCCATTACAGAATGCATAATTATTTTCGCCTACATATAATCATTTGTTGATGTATATACATACGTATATTCAATATTTATGTTAATCAATTTTAAAACATGAAGCTATTTGAATTTCACACGAAAATATTTGTATATTGGATTTAAGTAAATTTCACAATTTTGAACTCACGATATATAATAACACCTCTCTCTCTCTTTAAAAATAATTCTTCACATGGATCTTCGTTTTAAAAAGTTCTAGCTCCAAGTAAGATTGTAAATTCCTAGGCCGTCACATAAAAAAGAACCGAAAATTCCATATTAGAGATTCTTTTTCTTGACGAACGCAAGGTAATTTGACATTCCGTTGCTCAACAAGTGACTAGTTCAATTTCATACCCATGCGCTGCTTTTAATTTTAATCTCCTGTTCTTAGCGTTTGTAATAACAGTAAGCACACGGGACTGTGGACATTTCTTTGTGCAAGAAACAATTCTTAATGCATAGAGCTCTTTTTTTTCTGTTGTCATTTTAACCATTTCTTGAGCAACGTGGTATATATATGAATAAAAGTTTCCATGGAGCTATAATTTTTTCTCGTGCTATTTAATGCAGATTGCGAGAACAAAATATGTAGACCAGTTTTTATACTTAACAAACATGGTTACAAATGTTTTCTTTGCACATACATTTATATTATTTATATATCCCATACATAATAAATTAAAAATTTGATGAAATAAATTTTACATAAGTATAAAATACTGCACTAGATCCAACTGTCTTCTAATAATCAACAATTACAGATTCTGCATAATATTTTATTCTAGAGAAATATTTTTCTATGAATAGGAATATACTAATATCTGCTAATTTAATGAAAATTTCAAAGGACACATTTACTTGCCTTGTACTTAAATTTATTTAAGATTTCAACTCAAAAACCTACAACTATATGTTTCCATAGATGCGACACTACTGTTATAATTCAAATAGAGCATTCACGTATACGTGTATATGACAATGTCTCGTAACAAATGTGATAGGCGCAAATTAGCAGGTAAGAAAAGGGTAACAAGATGAGTTCAGTATTGAAATAAATCTCGCGGGGAACGGCTCGGCTGGAAATTACCCGGTGGCGTAAGGTCGCCGGAATGGGTGGCAAAGCGGCTCTTAATTAAATCAAGTGACACGTCTCGTAGGTAGCTTCAATCACACGACCTCAATAAAGCCGAGCGCCCCACGGAGTTGCTCCTTTTCCGCCACCGTATACGCTGAGCCAGCTAAAAGTACACACGCCTCGGTGAACAACGTACGTGTAATAAAATTAAAATATCAGTCAATTTCCTGCAATGCTCTACAAAATTTTCCGTTTTCTTAAATAACATACGAAACACCAGCACTACTACTGACCAGAGCACCGTGGTAGAATGCGTGAGCGAACCTGTGTCGTTCAGTCATGGATGGCGAGGGTGCCGAAGGGTTTTAGTAGGTATTCTGGCTCAAGCCAGTGAGTACCACACTCCCGGTCAAGGCCGAAGTGCGTAAGTGTATTTCTCAGCAAAAAAAAGTACTATTACTGACGTTTCCTCTCTAACTAAACGTAAACCTTTAGCTGGGTGAGGTTAACCCAGAAGGGTTGTGGACACGATTTAAGGTCCCCTTATCTACCGTTGCGCGTTGAGCTGTTAAGGTTCTGAGTAGTGTTTTATATTATGAATAAAAGGTACGTAAAAATATGAATACTTTCTTGTTGTCTAGAAATGTAAATAAGAAAGAAGTTACGTGTCACAACGATTATCTATATAAATATATTTTTTTCAAAAGTGTTTACATCATTGTTGTTCACTTATTAAAAAGGTATTCTCTTTTAAACGCTATTTTAAATTATTAATGAGTTTACATCTACACATAATGAAACCGTCTAAAGAAATCGTTACCGTTTTTTCGTACAATAATCGTTTGTTTTTTTAATATAATTTAGTTTTCATTTTATACCCTTATTTTAATATACGAATATTTAGTTGTTTGGTTAATTATTGCATATTGTAGATTGTTTCACCGATCGTAAAGTGAGTTATTAATGCACGAGTGTTCTGTTGATACTAATAAATATGAAATATCAAAGTGTCACAATGATATAGAATTAGCGGTATTTGTATTTTTTTTTCGGTTTTCATTTGATCGATTTTTATTTTCAGCCAGTATCTATTTGATCCAACGCATACATTTTAAATGAAACTTAATGGGAGACATTAAACCTTTGTGGTAAATTTATATCAAAATCAGAAACAATGCATTAATTGACTGTGCAGCAATGCGATTCCATACATTTCTGCGCTGTTGTGGTTCCAAACAGAAAATACGCCTCTTGTGATCGCTATGGTAGTGATAAGATTAGTGCGTAGTTAAAACAAAAAATAGCTTATCACGAGAAAATCTACTAGAAATAAACTAGACAGGGAATATTAAATATGAAACGCATCTTCTTCGAACAGAGCCGAAACATGTGGGAAACTGCGCCACAAAAAAATGTAAACGTAAGAAGCCTAATGAACGATTAAACAATGTAATTGAGATATAACAGTTCTCTGTTTAAGATTTGCAGAAAGAAAATATTAATTTAAGTTAATAGCGGACATTGTGAGTCAGAACCGGAAATTATAGCTGGAATTATTAACAAAAACAATGTAGGGTTTGTATACCTAAACATGTGGCAATACAAATTATCGCTTACAAAAGCTCTGAAGTCATGTCTTAGGATTTACAACTGGTATTGGGATATCCATATGTGTGTAACGGACGGGCAGCAATATAGAGCGCCAGCAGACTGCAAGGCGGGTGGTGCGGCGCGGTGCAGCGAGTGCGCCGATAGCTCTCATTATTTCTATAACGAGCTGACGACGAGCGGCCCGGTCCGCAGTCTACGAGTCCCGGTAGCGTCAATTAATTAACCGACTAAACGGCATGGTGTTTTACATTGTGATGTTTACGCAGCTCTCCAGCGATAATGTCACCATCCGCCATCGGACAGTGCTACCTTCGCTTTGCATTAATTAATAAAATATTATTAACCCGACCCGCCGCACTAAAAAATTAAAACGCTCATTATTGAGCTCGTTATAAAGTTCAGTGCATACAAATTGCTTATTTGCATAAGGAATGGAGTAAGCACTGTCAGTTGTATTAAGTTGGCGTAACGTTTTTGAGTCGAGTACGTTAATTAATTGATTGAGCCAGGAATGTGGACTTTGCGGATATCCATAACAGATAGACGAGTAACTTAACTTAATGGAAGAGGGAAACGGGAATATTAAGCATATACTTAGCTCTCTTTTAATATAAAAAGTCTTATAAGTGGACTTAGGAAATTTTGTGTTTATCATAGGCCTGGCTGAATTTGAAAAGTATCTCCACCGCACAGAAACCCAGAGTCAAAAAGAACTATTCGTATTCCTTACAAGAACTCTGAAAGAGGTATGAGGTCAAAACGCACACACTAATTGTCATGTTATTTGCAAGCAACTAATATAAGTTTCTATAAAAGGGAAGGAATGTCCATGCCCAGCAGTCGGTTATAATAATGATGAGGAAGATAAACTATTGTAGCTGTTTTGGCATCAGGCGGGTCGTATGCTTCGCTAAAACACTAAAGTTTATACTTCCATGAAACACATTAATGTCAATTATAGATAGATAACATTGAAACACGTGCGTATATTTGCGTATCATGTTAGATATAAGCAGGGGGAGGGAGGGAGTCGCAATAAAACGAAAGGGGACATTTAACTGCTTCCAGAGTTCATGAATCAATCTACCCGCGACCTAATAGGAGTGCTGCGGTTATTATGGGGTTATAATAAGAGTGCGTGTTTTAAATAAAGCGCTTTTAATACTTAATAGGATCAGGTGTCTTCGGGAAATCCATGATGAGTAAAAAATATAAATTACTTTGCATAAAACCGTGAATAAAGAGTTGTAAGTAATACCTCGTCTATAAAGAGCAACTTGCTATGAGGCAGTTCAGACAAACAGTACAGGGCTGCAATCTATTAAGTAAATTTAATCGTTTGAAAGACATTCACTTTACTGGATGGTCAATTTCCATCTTCTTATAATATAACTTTTGTAGAGAATCGTGAGAGTTCAGACCGTAGAAAATCTGTTGAGATGTGGTTTCCTGAGGTAGTGATCGGCCGTTGCACAGTAGTCATACTTTTTTCATTCGCGGATCTAATTAATATTTGGCTAAGGTACTTATGTATAATGACAACGCGCTTTATAATTGAGTTATCGGAATTCCCTGTGGAGTGCTCTTACACGTCGGCGTGTCGTAACAGCTGGCAGTCGCCGTTACTTAAATTAGTTAACAATGACACATATTGCTGGCAAACAAACGGAGAGGAATCCTAAATAGACCGCAAGCTATTCTTGAACTACCGTCGTCGTCGCACCGGTGAACGTGCGTCTACTGATTCATGCCCACCTCAAGGTACCTAACACTCGGATGAGAATGAGCACACATATAGAATTGTGCAACGTTCTTCGTAAGCGTACCATTTTGTCGCGTCGAATCATTTCTAAAAAAAACTTTCAGCCCTTGTGGGCTAGGTCAGAAGGCTTTAAAACCGATGCAGGTCATTGATCAAAATCTATTACAATATTAATAATAATTACTATCATTATCAGTTTCATGCGTTATTGTGACGACGCTGCAGGACCGAGCTAACGAGCTGACTCTAGACGAGTGGAGGTCAATAAGGGGGCTCAAACATTCAAAGATGTCTATGGACAATCTAAAGACTAGTTTCTTTAAGAGCCTTTTAGGTTTAAGTAGGAAACAGTTAAGATACGTGGTGGCGGCTTTTACGGGTCACTACAGAAGGAGACACTCTGTTGTCGAATGGCATTAAGCAAAATTACAATTTGCAGGGTCTGCCATAAAGAAACAAAAGCGACAGAGCAGTTGTTGTGCGAGTGCGATGGGCTGGCCAGAATTAGAATGAAATATCTAAGGTCGGAAGACTACTGTTCCTTCAGGTTGCAAGCGATCCAAGAACTGCTCGTCTGGATTTCTAAAGCCTTGTAGCTGAGAGAATAGAGGAAGGGGCAAGTACAAAAGATCAAGCTGGGTCGAAGTGTATCGGCAGTGCGGGCCCCATCAGCAATAAACAATAATAATAATTATCAGTTAGGCAAAGTAATAAATTTGAAAAGCGCCAGTTCGCGACCAAGAGGCGTGCACGCGTATTGCGAGCCTGTTGTTGCGTGTTGCGTAACGTCGGCAACAACGGTCTGGTAGGACGTTGATCTCGCGCTTGAACTTGAGTTGCATGACTATTTCTTTTTCCATACCACTAAGTAGCAGTATAAACATGTAGCTATCATCGTGAAACTAACTGTTGCCCGCGACATCCTTAGCGTACATATACATATTTAATGTAGAAGTAGTAGTTGTAGTACGTTATTATGAATTGCGAAATGGTGACAACAAAATGAATATCTAGCTGAATTTGACGTGGGCTCTTTAAAATCAAGGCGCGAGAGAATCACATATAGATTAGATTGAAAGTTGAATGTCTCATCTCCCTAATAGAGTAGAATAAAAAAAATGGGTAAAAACATGAGTCCTAAATCGCTTATGCAATTTTTTATTTTTAAAGTAGAATGAGTACTACTCTACAATTGATCTATCGCTCGGGCACAGTATGTTTCACCTGTATATGAAGAACTACCCTATATCTACATCTTTTATACGCCTGAAAAAGCATATGTGAAATTTAACATTTTACGATAATCCTTAAATAATCGTAACAAGCATTGTTTGCTCGTCACTCGCCTTCGCATTAATAATATTAGTTGGGACAGTGTCACATTAAAATGGCCGCTGGCGGTCTGTGCGCGCGGTGAGAATTAGTACTTTAAATATTTAAGTTCTCTCGGATGAAGAGCCGTCGCGACACGAGTATTATCTACAGGAAAATAATTTTCCAGCGCGTCAGTGTACCAAACGCTGCCCGGAAATTGTAGGAAATTGCAAGAGAAAATGAATCCGACGGTTTGAGAGGTCCGGCTGAAGCGAGCCAAAGCTTACTATATTACGGGCAAAGTCTTTACGCTTCGAGGAAGATTTAGCCCTTTGAAATTGATTTCACATACGCGTTATTAACCGTATGCAACTAATAAGATATGCACATGATCTAATATACTTATAATCTATACGTAGCTTGTATTTGTGTTCTATTGTAGGGATAGATGGTGGGCATGTTTATCAGGAAATGTATTTTTGATAAATATAATATTTTTTATATTCTCGTTTTCCCTCCAACTAAACTAATGGGTACCATACGAATTTAGGTACATCCATTCCTCTCTTATTTCACCGTATGCTAGTTGCTTTGTGGAGAACGTATTTAAAAGAACAAATATGTTATTTATTGATTTGATATCATTTCTGCATGAACCTTCGTTCATCCGGGCGTGTCTAAATTAGGTAGCTAAAAACTCAGTAACTCGTTCAATGTTTAAAATTGTAATTGCTTAAATAATTATATATACATTTAATATTACGTTGCAGTTGTAATTTGACTGCGTTTTTCATTTAAGAACTTTATCTTTTAGAAGGCAATTTTAAATTATAGAAGGAAGTTTCTAGTTAAATCATTTTTGCGTATTCGCCCCATAATCTATACACAATGGACATTCAAAATGGCAATAACTGTGTAATTTTGTTGGCTGTATTTTTGTTCACAAATAGGCACTTCGTTTTAACTAAGTATTACACTATTCGCATTTAGTTAATGAAATTAATTATTGGGAAAAGTAAAGTGTTAAAGTTGAGTCACTATCGGAACACGTCAGCGAAGTGTTTACTGCAGCCAAATGCAACGGTATGTTTTCATGCGAATGTTACGATTACGGATCCCAAAAATGGTAACCGAGCGTTTCCATAGAAGTAATGTCGCGTGTCGGCCACGCGGCCGGTGTGCGGCTCGCGCCTCTCTAATGCCCTCTCGTTTCCGCTCTTCGAGTCTTTGACTATCTGGTGCTTATTTATTTCACTAAGTTAGTGTACCAACGCTCGTCGCGAGTGTACGACGTCGCGCTCGCTCCACGCCGTGGACGTGGATAGTGTTAAAAAAGAACGATAAAATGAAATAAAGACAAAAGGCGCACAATGACAATGCCGTGACATGACATTTTTCTCTCTGATTCTTGATAAAAACGCCGATGCTGTTCGGGTGGACCGATCTCTACGTCGGTGGTGTGTTTACGTTTTGGC
>JANCMC010000008.1:1190249-1201676 GCA_024363005.1 Charaxes varanes
GGTAAGACAGTAACGAGCGGCCGCAGTCATCATGAGGGCACAAGAGTTAGCCCCCTTACGGCGAAAATTGTCACAAAGCAAAGTATGTCAGGGGCTGTATCATTATTTCGACATCAAAACGTGACATAACACAAATCTGCGCCTGTCAACACAAACTGCTGAAAACACAAAATTATTGAACACTAAGTAACAATCCTCGCAAATTTTTAGATATCGTAACGTTGGCCAACTCGAAAAAGCTGATTTTTGGCAAATCGCAAACGTTTTGTCATTTACGACTTATTTCGCTCTTAATTCGATAAAATCGGCATTATAGTGACAAATTTGTATTATAATTATAATTAATGAAGATTAATGATATTGTATTGTTATTTTAATGATATGTTATTATTTGTTTGTCTTTTTAAGTAAAAACTTTTTTCGTTAAGACAACAAAAATAGCTATATCTCATGTTGGAATGGAGATATCGAAATAATTCTTAGATTGGCTGATAGAAGACGTTAAAACATACTTTAGACCTAAAACGTAGTCAGACAGTTTATTAATTAAGCGTGCGTTGTATATACTTTAATAAGCTCTCAGTAGAGTGTGTATAAGAATATAACCAATATGACCTATTACATTTTAGGTCCAAAGTAAGTTAATAATACAGGCAGCTTTGTTAGAAATAGTAACAGTTCTAAATAAGTACTATATAGAGTACCTTATTTTTCTCAAGTTAGTAAAAATCTATTGGAGACGCTAGGGTAGAGTTAATGTATCTTGAATAATTGACTAATATTGGATTCATGACTGGGAACACTAGAGTAATAAATTTACTTTTTTATATACAAGTCTAAGCCCGTACACAAAATTCTGTATAAAGAGTAAATATTTGTATATGTGCTGATTTATAGTAACTAGAGATTAACTCCATGATTATGACGCGTGGGTTAGTTGCACAAAAAAACGTGACTTTAGATCAAATATTTGTTTAGTAAGCATAGCGATTCTAACAATGTCGATAGCATTAATAAAAACTAATCTTGACCTTGGTTATATTTGAAATGACCCCGAAGTCTGATCTAAAACTCGTTTTTACTCACTTCTATTCAACTCCAAAATACATTATATAAGTTTCGTTGAAAGAAATGACCCAATCATAACACATGTATAACAGCCACGTGGTTTTCGTTTAGGTTAATTACTGACACCAACCATATTCAATGTTTTGTTAATATAGGAGTATTGGTTAGTTTTAGCTTGAAAAATACAATAGATGTAGAACTGTAACTATTTTTAAACAAAACTAAACATATCTTAATGTTCTTTAATCGGTTTTAAGGCTAATTAATAGGAATGCATTTGTATACAATCGTCTTAGCCCACATTCGAACGAGACTTTTTTACCGCGTGTTAAAAAAGCGTATGTTTAACTAGAACGTATGAACTCCCAAATTTATAACGCGGCGCTTTTCTATCGAGCAATGTTCTACTTTCAAATATATAATATAGAAGTATACGTTATATTTTTGTATCGACGGCGGTTTAACGCAACGCTTTTTAAACTCTCTAGCGAATGAGGGCCTTGGCTTATGCATGTTATCGTCTCGAAATATTAAATGGATATGGCTATGTCTACTATTACAACACTCTTTGGTAAACTAGAGAAGAATTCTACCTATTTTAACCTAGTCAGGAATTACACCCAATTGCTCATTATTCTAAGCCCGACGAACGCACTGTCAGGCTAGGCGGTTTTTAGTATTTAGTTATAGTGATTTCAGTATTTCGCAATAAAATAAAGCATTTGTAATCATTTATATTGCAATACTATTTAAAAAACTCAACTTCCATATTTGTTGTGAATATTAAAAACATGTCTGTATTTATAATGTCTTCAAAATTTACTGATACTCGTGCGATATATTATATGTAATGAATAAATGATTACATAACAAATGTAACGATGAAGCATTGCAGGAAGCATTAATACCCAAGTAGAAAACTGCAATCTGAGCTGTAAGTTAAGGCAGCCGCAGGTTGAATGGCCGAAAGTGCATCAGAGCATGACAGGTACGTTTGTCTTCACAATCACCGGCTCGTCATTCGCACATGCTCACCAAAGGAGCAAAAAATCTATATAATGATAAACCCAATACACATCACTTTCATGAATGTGTTTTTATGATAGTCAAAAGGGGTCTATCAATTCCTACATATTTATAATCTCGATACGATCTAGGAACCTTTAAGAAAAAGCGTATTCATTTCTCAAAAACCGGGAACGTATTCTTTACCCTCCTGTTAATGTTGTTGTCCATAAACCTCAGTACTTAATTTATTATCAGGTTTTTGTTGAATGTCAATTCAAAAAAATTTTAATGCAGTAAGTTGGAGATCTATCTATAACCGCATACAATTTCGAGTAGTCTAAGGTAAATATAAAAACTAAATGAATTTGGAAATCTCTCCTTATTATTAGCTCAATGGTCGTAGGGGCGTGAACAATGGTTCTTTAACATATTTGAATAATCCATATTATTATCGCGCTAATGGATTCTCATTTGACAACAATACGAGTTCAGCGTTTGAGGAGCACGTAACGATGGTTGACTTAACAGATTACGATGACAAAGCATCTCGTGCACACAAAGTGGCCTAATAAAGAACAATACGGAATTTACGCTAAAGCGTCAGGTATCGCGGAATAGCTCGACTAGATATTATAACAAATCGCTAGAGCAACAAAGGAGGCTTTTTCGCGGCCATTAACTCGAAAGGCACAGGAGAAACGGAGCGTCGGCGAGACGAGGGTGGCGCGATTAGCGTATGCGGTGCGCCTTAGTAGGCGGCGGCCTCGCACCCGGTGTTCCCTAGGGAACTGCCCAATTTACGATTGCCGCAAAGAATATCTTTGGCGTGGCGTTTTTGCGATTCGCCAGTGACCAAAGAAAACGAGTCTTTTCTACGTAGGACTAGAGTTTATTAGTTCACTGTTGACCTAGAAAATACATAAATAAATTTGTTTTTTTTAGAGAGGATTATGGATTGGTTTGGAAGGAGAAAACCTAAGAGAACCGTAATAAGGGCCCCCCCATAAAACGTAACATTAAGTAACGGCGGCTTCTGGGGCAGCTATAAATATCTCCGTTCGGAAGTACGGCTGGTGTCCCGCGGGAGGACGACACGTCGCATAGCAGCCGCTCGGCGTCCGAGAACGTGTTGCGCGAATAAAAACGTCTCTCACCTCGCATTGCTCCTCACTCTTTTATTCGTGTGTGCCTCCACCAATCAATATTACTTTAGCAATGACATCTCGAGCTCATATTGAGAACGTTACTAATGCTACATTTACACGTAAATATTTATACATTTCAAAAGAATACTTATGGATGTACAAGGATGTACAAGTACAATGTACTTTCTTATATGAAACGAGGAAGCAAACGGGACGTGGCGGTCCATTTGGTTTAAAACATGTATTATAAAAAAAGCTCGCATATAGTACAATACAGTTCCTATAGATCCATAGTTTTGCCAAAAACTTGTAAAATAATATATTCGTGAATATGAGCGAATTTCAAATGGAAAATGGAAAGAAATGCAGCCAGTAAACTAGTAACGTGACTTTCGCGAGAGAAATGTTTACAGTTTCACTTGGCGGTCGATAGTGAAACTAAGCTTTCGGAGAGTGTTGCATTGAACAAATGGCAATTAGGTAGGTATTATATTTTTTCCTCAGCTTTAGTAATCGGGCGTTTAAAACCCATTAGGTAATACATTGGTCTATTTTCCTATTAAACTCTGCAAGGTTATATAACGCATATTTAAAGAAAAAAGGTTGATAATCGAAAATTAAAATATCTAAGTGTACAGAAAATGTATATACTTTTTTTTATAAAGTAAAGATTATAAGTATAATTCATTGGTAGGTCAAAGGAGTATAATTTGCCATGATTATATAATACCAATGTTACTCAATTATAAGAATTAGTCAAATAGTAAACATCACAGTACAGACATAATCAGAGACTGTTTACGCGTTTTTGTCGTGTTTTTTCTTGTATGAATTATAACTTTTAATGAAGCGTTCCATGAACCGCATTGCTTTACACGGTTAATACTCTTAATAAGGTTGTATCTGAGTACTATTTAATCTTAGCTCATTGTGCGCTTCTACACAATATTTATAAAATAAAAGTATCACGATAGTGGGTACGCAAGAGATAAAAAAGGCGAAATACTCTCCTTATGGGAAATAATTTCAATAGTTATTCAAACGTGTTTAAAAATACTCTAAAATCGATAATTTTTTCGAGTGCGTGATGGGCAAAAATTGGTCCTTATCAACCCACCTCACTTCAAAGTTTAATTTTGACTACGCGGTTGAAATAGCAGGAATTTGCCGGCAATTAATAAGTGAGCAGTTTTCACGGCCGAGTCAACACAGGTCACAAGTTAAATAAGTCAAAATCATCAAATCACCTCAGTAAACGGAGAGAGAACAAACAGAGGGGGGAGAGAGACCCTCAAATTGCTTGCGTTATTAGACAGACCTTAAAAGTTTACAGCGGGGCTTAGTTTACAAAGGTAGGCTCGAGGCTGGGTAGCCGAGTTTGTTTTTATAGTTATGTCAACAGCACGTGCTACAACAAAGAGTATATTACAATAGAGGACATCTAGCACGTACCTACATGAGAACACTACTTATTATTTTGAACATACATGAATTTTTGTCTGTGAGAGACAGCACTTATTTAAAAAAACAATCGGATTTCCTTTGGAATCAATGTTAATTTGTATGGTAATTATACTTCTCATCAGAAAAATCGAAACACTTCCGTTTTTTTGACATATTCCTAAATATACACATTCTTCCGATAATCCTTACAAAACAAACTTGCAGGGTGTTTCGGTTTTTCTGATGAGAAGTATATTTAAGGGCACATTAATTTTCCAAACATTTACTTAATTTAAGAACCCAATCAATACGCTTAATTATCTTACTAATTTAATTCTTTCCTCCTTTCTAATTGTGGCGCGATAATCACTAACTTGAAAGTACAAACATACGCGGAATGACAAAAACATAATTAGTGGAAAGTAAGCGTTTCGTATAATGTGTAGCAGTCATATCACGAAGCACTACAATATCAGATAATTTAATATAATTTGTATGACTCACCAGAACGTCTTCAAGGTGAAAAAGAATTTGATTCGTCAGAGGTTTTACAACTCAAGCCTTATTTACTACATTTTAGTCGGCCACAATAGATATGTTTAATTTTTTTTTAAATAATAACAATACAGCCATATTCGGCATCTTTGTACTAGTACTTGAGCAATAATTATGTAATTATTAACGTAGATAACATCAAAACTATATAGGAAAGGTTAAAATTGAACTTTTGACTGAATAACATAACAAACAGTATATACAACTATAAAAAACATTTCATTTTTTGCTTTTCCCTGAATATAAAAAGGCCTAGTTAAAAACGCACACTGCAGAATATCTTCTGAATAAAAAGAATAAGAACAATACGAAAAGGACAACAGGCATAAAGCAGCGGCTTCTTATTATTATAGTCTCTTTCATTAGAGAAAATGTGGTAAGTAGGTAGTAGCATAAAGAAAACAGTCGTGAACGTTGAAACAATTATTAAATGACAAGCACCCGACACTTTCCGAGGGATGCAGTGCGGGTATATACCCGATATACATCGTAAACCGTACACGGTCCCCAGCGGTGCAATACGCGCTGCTGCACGTCCATCAAATGTCACTATTAATTACCAATGGAGCCCCGGTCTCCGCCCCGCGCCCGCCTCGCCACTACACCGATAAGGTTATTATACCGTCGATCTCTACCCGTATTACTGGCAATTCAAACATAATACAACCGGACGGTTAAAAACTAAAGCTACATAGCGCTATGAAAGGGAAAAAACTAAATAAGTATCTGAGCATCGTTTAAGAACTTGAAATTCCATCCAAACTTGCGCCATGTTAAAAAATCCACAACTAATCGATTTTTTGGGACTTTCCTGCTTCTCACGTATCTGTGGAATCAGCTTTCAGCTACAGTACGACTAAGGAACCTTGAATAAAAGAGGATATAGATTTCACAAAGACTAATAATATCTGCTACCCTTTTGTTTGCACGTTCGTCCGTCTCTCGGTAGTCACCGGTGAACCGTCTGCCTCTAGTCATATAAAAACTCCCCCAAAATTTAATTTTCTATTTTCTTTCGAAACAGAAATTGTTACATAATAACTTGGTAATTGTCGTAAGGCTTCAGTTAAAATAGAAAAATAATTAAGTTTATCCTTGTTTTCATAACGTCAGACGGACTAACTCGACTCGGGTAAATAACAATCTGCGAGTCGGGTAAACGAATTTTAAATAAAAAGTGGGGAGAGGTCGAGCGACCGAGGCGGGCCGAAGTTTTGTCATTGTTTCTGTATTCTGCGGGGCAATTAGCGCAAGTCGGACGCGGCTACGGCGCGACTCTTCGCGTCCAATCAAATTACTGGCTCCACGCTTTCCAGCCCACAATCATTAAACCGTTCCAATTTCTGTTGCAACATCAACACTTCAACTAATGGTCACAACGGTATCGTTCTGAATAAATGCCCGTATAACCGTTTTTGTAGAATAATCTTCAGAGTTTTTATTGTATTACTAGCCGGGCATCCGGCGCATTGCTGCCGCAGAAGAAATGAATCACACAATAAAATAAATTTTCCTTTAAAGGGGCATTTTCCCACCTAATCACAAAGAAGTATCTCTCAGTCTATTCTATTCAGAAAGTCTAACCATGCCACTACGGGGCTTGCTCACCATCATGCGGGACAAATTACGTGAAAGAAGTGGAATGTGTGCGTTTAGCATAGACAAACAAACATTAGGTGTTCAGGGTAATTACTGCGTCGGTCGGGAGCGGAGAGCGGCGACGTCGCCGGTGCACACGGCGCCCGGTAATTACCAGCTGTACGGGGGCGCGGGCGATCTCCTGTCAGAGCATCGCGTGCAAGGCGTCCGACGCTCGTATTAAACGCTAGCTAGCGAAGAACCCGCGCCCCATCTGATAGCGTGCAATCTATTTCGCGATCTACATGCTTTTACGTCGGCACCGCCTATGGACTGACGTCGGGCCCGTTAAAATCCATACCGTCGGTGAACCTCTGGTACCGACTAACCTATACATATTGTATTAACGTATTTCATGCACTAGATAAAAGCACTTAATCTATAATTCTACAACGAAAATTTCTTATATTTTAATTTCTTCCCTGAAACTAAGTCATCAACCCCGTATATGAATACTTTATCGTCCTATACTGGGGCTTTTTTATCTAAGTGACAAAGAAGAGAACGACAGACCGTACCAGCTTCCCAACCCATGAAGATTTGTCATTAACTCCTTATATTATTTGCCCATTGTCGACTGTAGATTTCGAACCCAAAGAAATCTAACAATCCCACTTTACTAGCTGGAACACAATACGCAAATAGGAGTGACTTACACGTGGTTTTCTGTTGTATAAAGGTAGGTAATGTACTTGCCCAGTCGGACAACATAGCATTACAATTCATCTTTTTGTCTCGCTCTATGTTGATTTATGTATAATCATCGGTGGCGATTGGAAATTGTTCACAAATTACGACAATATGGTGTTACCTCTTAACCTCGTAAAAATACCAATGCGATGCTTAAGAGTCGGAACGTAGTATTTTTCTTTCTTTAAAACGTCACGTAATCAAAACATTGACGAAACTACGATGCGAGGCAGTCACGCGATCGTTTTATCGTACACCTTCTTTCAGTTTTATAGAACAGATAAAAGTTTAAAAAGCTTGCATGTTTTTAAAACATCGGCGCCCTTGTTGTGACAAGTGGTGTAAATCTCGGAGTCCTAAAATTAAAATAGCTCTAAATGAAAAGAAAACGGTAGTGCATTCTCCTAGCTGAAAATTTATTACGTCAACTGTATACCACTCAGACTGTAAAATATTTTTGCATTCGCCGCATATTCTAAACATAACTCATCAAGAGAAGTCGTAAGCTGCCAACATATAGTTTATATAGTTTTGTAAAACTCCAAGCTGTTTCGAAGTCCAGTTATGAATACAAAGACAAATAAAGGGCGGCACTGGCAAATAAGAAAAGCTGTTTGGAATTGGGCAAATCTTCGCGAGTCAATTTGGTATTATGAGGTAATGGAGAGTAACGGGTGTGATTTATAGAGCTCGGCGCGCGGCCGCTCGGCGGATGCTTCCGCGGGCAGCCACAATTATCGGCCCGTAGGCACTCTCAATTACAAGGAGGTGCGCCCGTGGGATTTCCCGTTGCTTTCCATCGACCCGACCACTAATATTTAGATCTATCCAGCTTTCGCGCACCTTTCTCAGGGTCCGTAACAAGTTTATGTAACAGCCACCCGTATTTATCACGATTACTCACTAAAATAAACATTTTCTCTCTTTTTTTAATAATACTACATTTTGCTAGTAGGAAGAACCCTTTTAAATACACCTAATATTCCCGTTTCCTACTCAGTTTATACCCATGAGCTATCTATTAGGAAAATTAAAAATTTAATAAGATTTCAACAGCTAGCGCGTTAAACATGCGTACGTTTGTAAAGGCTTCATTTCAATTTGGTTCACAAAAGTAACGGGTAGGAGCAAAGTAATTAAAATAATTTAAATATTTTTCGAGTCACGTGCGGATGTTCATAGAGACACAGATAAAAAACAGTTAAACGATTCATTGAACGAATTGGCGTTAGTTGGAGTTGGGGAACGCGATCTGGTCGAGTGGCGAGTGGTGGCGTGTTTTAATTTGCGCGGCGACACACAAGTGGACTCCGAGTCGCGCGTCGAGTGCCCTGCTAATTGCAACGCCACGATACTACGGCAACTACACGCCCGAACATCAAAACCTAGTGGAGCCTCGATAGCTCAACGAGTTTACGCTCTCTCTCTCACACACACACACACTTAATCTAGTCCTTTTTAACGTACTTTTATTAGCTTTGTGGGTATCTATGTAACAGAATCTTAATGTGAATATAACACAGTTATATGCATTAGATGGTGTAGAGCCTATATAGTTTAGAGTAGTTTCATATTGTATACTGCCTCACTTAACCGGTACTGCCTTTTATCGACCTTTGATCGAACGTTAAACTATATACAGCATATAGAAGTGCACAGAAACTTGTGGTCCATTGGTTAGATCTCCATCCTCATATCATCGCATCCACTTTTCAACTACACGGTTTGGGCTCAATTGTAGGAGACACGAAAATATTAGCTATAGTTAAAATTCTAATCTTTTATTTCCATTCATAATTGAACTCATTCACCCGGCTTCTATACGATCTAAAAGAAAAATCATTTCGTAATTACGCGTTCAGTACACATTACGGCAACGCGACAAATTTCACCCAAAGGACACCAGAGAACTGATAAGCCTGACCAACCGTAATCATATCGGTGCACGCATTAATTACGCTCCACGCTACAGCAGTACGATCGTAAAACAAAAACGGCAACTAATTATATTATATTGTTCCTTATGAATTGGTTGTTTCGTGCCGATTTAAAGAGCTACGAAATCGTCTCAAGTAATTTCTGAAGAAACAAATGAAACGGCTCCCCCTGCGCTACGGAACGCTTTACAAACCGTGCGGCCCAAGTAATCGGATAATAAAAAGGGCAAACGCGGTAAATATAAGATGAGGAAGACAGTTTTACGAGCAGTACCTAATTAAGTGGTGAACCAAACAAAAAGAAGAAAACGTTTACGGCGGAATAAGACGATCCGCATGGCGGTAGATGTGTAGAGGTTCACCTGTTCTCACTCAAAAAGCTCACATCTAGCAACAAGCATTTTTTTTAGTTTAAATTAACTTTTCAACGTCGTTGAATAAGCTATTTACATGAAATATATACAGAATACGTCGCATATCATATGTATAGTCGACCTAGAAATTGGTTTGCCACGCTAAGGTCGAATGTCGTTTGCACGCCAATCAGTTAAAAGGCTTATTTTTGCTTGTTATAATACATTATGTTAATTTCTAACAATACCCCTTAGCAAATTTTTTTTTAAGTAGGAGCTGTCATCCAAAATGGTACAGCACTTTTTGGACTATACAAATTTTAAATTTTTGCCAAACAAATATTATGCATGTCTGTGTGTGGGGATGATAACAAGGAATTTTCACACTTAGATAATACCAAATATTATGAAAGACAAAGAAGAAGAAAAAAACACTTAGCAACTCGGTTACAAATAATACCGTCTATACGTAATGTGGAACATTCACAGAACAGACATAGTTTGAAAATAATGGATGCGTGCGCGGCGCGAAGCTGCGAGGGCGGGCGGGCGGTGGGCGCGCGTGAGGCGGATATTTCGGGCGCGCAGGTAGATCGGTGCGCGGAATCCGACCTCACCTGAACGCGTCTGATTCACACGCGCTAAATCAGTGCGCTCCGCATATTTATAAACACACGGCCCGATGTTCTCATCTCTTTTTCACTTTCCGCATCACTACAACTGTAATGTAATGGCTACATTGACGACAAAAATAGTAAATTTACTGGCCGAATATTCTTTTTCTCATTCACGTTTCAAACAGAGCGTACAAACGAACTAATATTTATTAACAACATAACAAAGTGCATTATTTTATATAACGAACATGACATTAAGCACCATGACTGTATGTGAGAACTGCCTTTGTGTTTCTTACCCAGAAAAAAACTTTCGAAAATGATTTTCTTAACTTGGATTACTTAGCAATCTGTATTTAGGACCACCAAATCTAGACCCTTATTATTGTTTTTTTGTATTACAAGGGGCAAACGAGCAGGCGGTTGACATAAGTGACTACCGACGCCCATGGACATCTGCACCACCAGAAGGCTCACAGATGCGTAGCCGACCTTTAAAAAAGGATTTAGGCCAACGGAAACTCTCACGAAACGCAACAACAATACCATCACTTGACGTGACAGCATTTAGGCCACTCACTTCTCGCCGATTTTATCTGAGAAAGAGATACTGGTATTGGGACGTGTCGGCACAATTTGGCTGCACACCAAACGGACTGCAAGCGTAAGCTACCTCTAATTAGATAATTAGATAGGGAGTACAGGAAGGAATGGAGTAGAAGGATATAAAGGTACACGGAAAGGAGAAAAAGGATGCGGATACTATTGTGACGGACGGTTTATGGGGAAGTCACAATAGCAGCTGGAGTAGTCTGGGATCTAAATGATTATCGTCAAATAAATAGGAAGATCTACTCCCTGAACGCAAAATGTATTTCTTTTAAAAAGAATATTAGGAATAATTTTAGGTATATCTAATATTCACTTTTCCCCCTTCTACTAAGCTGAAATTAAAAGCTTGTATTAGGAATGG
>JANCMC010000008.1:1303894-1315305 GCA_024363005.1 Charaxes varanes
GTCAGTAGAGATCTCACAGAGATCTGGATCTGACTCGATAAGCCGTTGAAGCTTTTCTGTCTGTATTGCTGTCAATTTCAGTAACGTGCTAATGAAAACTATGTTTATGTGACACCCAGGTGTACAGCGACGCCGATATCGTGCTGTCGGCCGACTGGGTGCCGCCCGTGTGCCTTCCGCGCGCCGAGCCGCCGCTGTCGGCGCCCCCTCTGGGCGAGGCCGAGCGCACGCCGCGCAAGCCCGCCGGCGTGTCCTTCTCGCTGGACGGCACCCAGAAGGATGACCTCGGAAAACCTGACAAGAAGAACAAGGTTAGTCTTCATCCTCATCCCATCATTGGCCTTTACATCTTTTACAGGCGATTGTTTATGTAGGCAGTGCACACCTCCGTTGATGGGTGTGCACACCAATTCTAGATCAGCAGGATCGGCACAACCAGTGCTAAACGAATTCCCTTGGAGAACTTTATTGAGGTTTGCCGCTGTCGTGTCATTTAGTTTTGCTAACCGCAACCCTATCAAACCATACATTGTTATAGAGCTTGGATACCATGAGAAATGTTGTGCTTCCACCGATCCGTGTCATCCGCCAGCCTCTCCTATCTACCATGCTAGCACCATTATACGCTCTGATATACCTCGAGGCGTTTCGATGGATGAGAGCCTAAATGTTTTTAACATAACAACAATGCGTCAAGAAATTTCTGCATACCCTATTTATATATAGCCAGTTCACCACGATTATCGCAGCAGATCGCCTGTATACCAAAAATATCGAGAATATTTACGAAGAATAAAAATAATAAAAAGATTATAAGTAGTTTTGAAAAGTACTCTGACTTTATTTCCCTTTTTATTCGTATAGATGTTGAAGCGTCTCTCATACCCCCTGTCGTGGGTGGAGGGGCTGACGGGGGAGCCGGCGCAGGGCTCCCAGGGGGACTCGCTGCCCACCTCCGCCGACAGCCAGCACTCCTCCGTGTTCTCCAAGGTCTTCAACAGGTATGGCCTTCTTTGTGACCAGCATCCTATGCATTCTAATGCATTTCGCATTCCAGCATCACATATAACACACATCAACAAAAAATGACTCAAATTTCAATTCATATGATGTTGTATTGTCATTAAACAATTTTATAGAGCTCAACGGGTATAGGGTCTGATTGAAATACCTGCGGTATCCCTTTGGTTCCTCGACCCAGCTCCTTACAAAGCAAAAGGAGAATAATGGAATTATACGTATAATATTCCTAGTATTTTTAATCTTAAAAGTTTTCTTTCTAAATTATAGAAAGAAAAATTAATAACATTAATTTAAAATATATATTAATTAATTTACATTCTTTATTTCATTAATGTCATGTTATAATCATGTAACCACTAATATAAACATTAAACACTTAACCACTATAATTGTAAGGTAAACTATGTCAGCTACCCATACTAGAATATATCCTATTTTTAACACATTTTAATAATAATATGATCGTATTGTATTAAATTTTACTATACCTAGTGATGTATGGAAGGGATGTTACGGTATAATTACAACAGCTAGAGTAAAGCAAGCAAGAAATTGTAATTTTTAAATTGACAACAAACAAACATCAAAACATGTCGAATCTTGTCAAATATATTAATTTATCTCGGTCTCGGTTGAAATGACATAAATTCAATCGGTAGTTGCGATCTTTTGAAGTCGAAAATCCGTACTGTCCCTAACGTACAAAAACCGTAAATCCTGGTGCACACAACCCAATCGATCGAATAAATCTCGACCGAACATCCGCACACTTGCACGTCGAAATCAAAACCGAGAACAATAATAATGTTGCCATTCTAAATTTGTCCTTTGCTACCATGGATGCTCACCGGGATGTACCGAATTGGCCCGCTCCCCTCTGTTCATTGGGCGGGCAAAGTTCGCCAATGAACCTAGTGGAGTTCGGCACTGGTTTGTTCCTGAGTAAAACGCCGTCCGAGGAGACCCCCAGTGATGTCATGTCCGGGTACGTGCGCCCGCCGCGTCCGTGTGCTGCGTCTTGTGTCTCGAGCCCACCGCGCTGACACATCCTTATTACGCATTCAATCAATACCGACAAAGGTCTCAAAACATTAAAAAAATGAGAAAAACATTATAAAGTTATCTTTTATGTTGTGGGTGTGTCAGCGCGGTAGATGTTTACGTTTGTTCCTGTTCTTGACCACTTATATTGTATTAGGCCCCCACCAATTTGTTTGTTACGAGTGTCTTCTGTGTCAGTGTTACATGTTTATTGGTTTTTGGATGGTGCAGTTTTCTTGGGAGATCTAATTAAAACCCGATGCTTTATTCGGCTGATTTTTAATGGCTGTAAATGACATACAAATAAGTACCGTCCAAAATCCAAGGCACCCCCTTTCAAACTACGTTTATGTGTAATCAAATGCTAACCAGCATGTCGTATATGTGTTAGGTATGTTAGATACCATATGAACTGTTACTTAGAGAGTTAATATTGTACTGCACTGGCGGTCCGCCGATCCGACACGCTTCTCTAGACTAGTCCAAGCTATACTGTCTTTATGAATGTTTTATTTTTCAAATTTTCCTTCAAATTTTCTCTATAAAACAGACGCACAAATCTATCTAGGTGTGTTCCTAACGTCAAAGAGTCAATTTGCAGTTTATTACTGCTGCACAAAGCAGAAACGATTCGTAGTCATTCGTTATTTCCAATAATACGAGAACGGAGATGATATAGGATAATAGAAGTAAATAGTAAGTAGCCCAACGTTCGGACAGGACGTCGTCTGCCTGGTCCGCTAGTATATATATATAAGCGAAACCTGTTACGATCTTGAAAACCGTAAGAGGTACAAATTAAATTTGTCAAGTAGGTTACGCTTAGTATTAGTAGACATACTACGAGAACATATTTTTTGACAGAGCCAGGTAAAGGAGGACTAAGGGTCTCGGAAGGATAATTTTGCGCGGACGAAGTCGCGAAATACAACTAGTGTATACAAATAACACAAAAACTCATTTTCAATTTCCCCGCAATTCTGGAGAATAAAAATTTTGATGTATAAGCATCTTAGAAATTTTTAGCACGACTAGATTTCTCGTTTCGTCGCAATGTGAATATGATGCCTGTCTGGGTTTGTACCTCCGCCCTACGAAAAACTACGTCCGACTAATATTATGCGCGTAATGTTATGATTCTTACGGTGGAAGTCTTTTTAGTTGGAATAAATAAATTAGACATCTTGTGAGTTTGAATTTGAATAATACACATGGCATTAGGGACGTTTAAGGGCTAAGACTTATTTTTATAAATGTAGATATAGAGTAAATCTATTAATGTTGTGCGCCTGTTTTAATCTCGTATACTCAATGTACGGCTATTCGTATATATAACATACAATCGACCTCGAATCTCCCTTCTGGCTTCCTGTGGCTGTGGCGTGACGTCATGCGGCTTACCGCTAGGCCCTAGGAAAATTATTGTCGTTAGTTATTGTAGGGCTTGCAAAGAATATATTTTATAAGTACCATCTTTAAACCTTTGCATAAAAACTTTTTCTGAAAAGTTTTAATTCTTTTTCATAATAATTTAAAAATATTTGTATACTACTTTTTTAATGACATGGATGTTCAAGACCTATCAAACAACACTATTAATTTTATAAATGGTAAAATTTAAAAATATATTTAACATTATTATTTATTACTATTTATTATTCAGACTACGTGTTAATAATTTAAGAAGTTTTAATACAGAAGCCTCACTTACCTAAGAAGCATATTCTTTCTTTACTCTCTTTTTATTATTTTCTAACTAACTTATACATTTTTTCAATTCAGTTTCACATATCTTTAAAATTTTCAAATTTAATGCTTTAACTCAATATTTTTCTATGTAAAATCTATCGCATATTCTTTGCAAGTCATTATAGATCATGTCAGTAATGTAATAGAGGTACAGTTCGGCTGTGATCTCACGACCTCCATCCATAGTCATTCTATTGGCACCCTACTATTTGTTATCTTACTTATAAACTTAAGCATGTACTAGTATGTATAAACTGATTGCCCTCTTTTCACTGTCTCTTTATTTTTCGCAGGTGCTGGAATTTTAAGAAAATTATCTGTATATTACCGATATATCTCTCGTATTATATAATTATACACACATTTCTTGTTGCTATATATAAAACCGTACTAGATTGTATAATAAGAAAAAGAATGAGAAAAGGAGAGATTAAGAAGCGAATTCTCTTTCACCTTTTATATACTAGAACCATTTCCTCTTTTACATATTATATCTTATAAGGAAAATGAATGATTGTTCTCACTACGACTGCCTCTTTATAGAACGCCCTTAATAGGGTAACATGGTTGACGTGCAGTATAGGAAATAATTAATTCATTGCAAAATAAAATAAAAAAATTTTAGTGCAACAAATCTATTGATTCAGAAGACTGTCGTTCATGAATACTTTCCTTAATATATATATTCGATTTTTTTAAATATTTAGAGGATGTAATATACTATGGGCTTAAAGGTTTCAGGACAAGGGGATGACAAGTTAACGTTCTGTTTTATATCTTTAAAAGATATGTTACGTACGTGGGTTTTAGAGGTTTCATGATATTGGTAGGACAAGTTAATGTTGTTTATTTTAACTAATACGTGTTTGTATATATGTATAGGCGGAGTTCCCTGGGCGGTTTCGGGCGCGCCAATCCCAAAGCCAGCGGCGCGGCCCAGCCTCGTCTGGACTATCGAAGCATGGTCTCTGTGGACGACATGCCCGATCTGTTCGCCTCTTTTGACAGTACGTATTTTTTTCTTCATATAAATAAAACTTGGATTACTTTAGATGTGATCTTGATTCCCCATTTCCAATGTTTTTGTTACCATTTCAACCAAGCTCTAACAGCATGTATTAGGAGTTGGTATTGGATAGTGTAGTGGGTTTTTTGGAGCCGAACTGAGAGTCTCCTAGTTTTCAGACCACCCTTCCCCCAAATCTAATTAAAATCAGATGTTTAATCGAAGTAGACTATTATAAGCGCTTTTGAGTCATCAGATATCTTAAAAGCCACTGATTCGGGAAAATCGAGCCACAAGAAACTCGTTAGCCACTCTTTTAATTTTCTCCCTTTGAATTATCGTAGATTCATCCGAATTTATGGCGTATTTTCTTCTTCTCATTGTATCTTTCTGTCACTACATACAACTCACACGAGACCGCCTTCCCGTGTGCCCCCAGAGCTGATCCCGCGGCCCGCGCGGCCCAGCGACGACCCGCCGCTGTACCTGCGCCTGCGCATGGGCAAGCCGGCGGGCCGGCCGCTGCCGCGCTCCACGCCGCTCATGTCCTACGGCCGCAAGCGCATGAAGCCCGAGTACTGGTTCGGCATCCCGCGCAACAGGTACGTCGCGTGCACGCATACGAACGGACATACACGCACACAATTCTCAACTGACCGATTATGCATGCGATATATTACAATCAGACTCGAGGCGGGAATAGAACCCACGACCCCGGAACGGAAGGCAGGGTCACTGCCATTTGTGCCAGTCAAATTAATCAAGCCAACTTGATATTTTTTTCATTTTATTTATTGGGTCATTAACACAGTGTGCATTATTAAATAAATAAACTTAATTTAAATATCCAATATAATGCTATAAATGAAACAAGTAATAATAATTATGTTGAAGCTAGTATACTAATGAAAGCTATGAAAGGGAAATAAAACAAACTTAATGAGAAAGGGGAAATATATGAAGGGGCAAACGGAGTGACGGGTCAACGGAGGGTCTGGGCCAATTTTAGATAAATTAAATACACATGCGTTGCCCCATATGTATACAATCAAAATAATAAAAAATATAAACACATTTATTAGGTGTGTTTATAAAACTTAAACAATACCAAATGCATGGAATGTGTTAATTAAATTTTAGTCACCAAAAACATATTTAAAGAAACGCACGATAAATAATCTTATTTGTATATCAGGTTATCACTGCTGCATTATAAAAGGAGAGTGCTAAAAGTGTTACGTATTTTGTGGGTTATTCCTGGCGATTTGTTTTTATAACACAAATATTAAAAATAACATGTTGTCCGCAGGTATGTTAAAGTGTTCATTGACATACCGCTTTATCATTTAATTATATTCGTAGACTATATTAAAATTATATTATTCTGTTAAAATGCCGCCCTGATTTGTAAAGCCATCTTACGAGGGTTCCTTGCGCTCTGCTCTGACTGAGTCGGAAGTATTTATTTATTATCATAATTTCTAGTTAGAGTAAATTAATTTCAAGCCTTTTTAAATAATCCTTACATTATAATAGAACTATTGAATGACATTACATGTAATAGTTTTAAAAATTTAAGGTCATCTTCTGAACATCATATGGGAGTTTTTAATAAAAATTTATACAATTACACCTTAATATAGTTGATTTTACGGACCTTAATAGTTACACGGGATGGCAACACCCCTAAAAACTATCGGATAAAAACTAACAAGTAATTTGACCTAATCAAAGAGCTCACCAAAAACGGTTACAAAATCAGTTTATACGCGGTAGAAAAGGAAGCGAGGGGTATACCAGAAAAATCCCTGTAAATCTTACTAGACCTTGGCTTGTCAAGAACTATCATAAGTCCTCTATTAGAAAGGATATCTAAAGCCGCACGACCAGATGGTAGGACCATACCAGATTTGTATAGACAGGGCAGGGAACATTGACAGTAGTATTAAACCTACTGAGTGGCCAGTCCCAGGCACTAATTTTGTTTCTTTCCCTGCAACGCAATGGACCATTCACTCGCACGGTTTTTTTTATGTACGATAGGTTAGCGTTTTGACTGTAATCAAACCTTGCGAGAAGAAATGACCGAGTTTAGGATGTAGCTCGCTTATCAAGGTATCGAGATTATATTTGTCAAGAAACACTAACACAGGAAGAGAATTTCACACCTTAGCAGTTCGCATGAGAAAGGAAAAGTCAAAGGGCTTCGTGCGAGTTGGTGGAATAAAGGGTGGAGGCCCACGCAGCATCTATTGGTCCGGTGGTAGAATGTGGATGGAGGGATCAAATTGTGAAGTTCAACAGCACACTCTACAAAGAATATCCTATAAAATACCGATAGACAGGCTACTTTACGTCGACGTTCTAGACTAAGTAGTCTAGTCTGGGCTAACGATGATTGCCATCTAAAATATTTGTTTGACGTTGCGACGTCTCCTCAGGGTCGACGACCTGTTCAAGTTCCTGACGCACTGGGTGCCGGAGCGGTACGGCCCGCTGCGGGACGTGTGCGCGCTGGGCTACGAGCTCATCGACAGCGACACCGAGTGGGACGACGACGACGCCAAGCCCGGCCACAAGGTTGGTTCTTATACGCACTATACGGTATACACAGTATACTGTATGTACACTAGCACAGGCGGGATTTCATCTATCTGCAATTTCTGCTTTGACGGCAGTATTTATTTCATGATTTATGCAGATTGAAAGGAATTAATAGATATAGATATAGACATTTATTCAATCCAAGTTTACAAACTTAATTTAAATTAACATAATTAAACTTAATACCTGAAATAGCAATTAGAATATATACTTAGACTGAATGGGCATACACGTCAGGTTTTGTACCGAGTTCCTGTGATAAATCATCAGGAAACTCATAAACATTTCATTTTTACTGAACGGTATTACATCATTTTGTACGTCTAATTTACATCAACCCAAAGGAATAGTGAATAGAAAAAGAACATTCATAATTTTAATATTACAATTTGAATGTATTGTTTAAAAAACCCAAAACGTTAACAATGCCAGTCGGCGCTCGTTTTAAGTTCGATGTGCGTCGACACCTAGCGACTCGCCCCGACTTCGCACGGGTGCAATATATATAAACTTGTATTATATATATAAACCTTGCTCTTGAATCAATCTATCGATTGATGAAAGTCGCTATAAAATCCTTCGCGTACTTTTAAAGATCTACGCGTATAAGTACGGAAAGCGATTTTGTTCTATACTGTGTAAAGATGTTTGTTCTTTTTTTTTAAATTATTGGCAACAAAACGGAATAATAAAAAAACAACTATTGTTGTATTATTGTTTTATAAAAAAAAAACCCAACAGATTTACTATAATATACGCAAATGTCATTAAAATATTTTCAAAACGACTGTTCTGAATTTCGATGACATTTTGCCGTATGGTTTAGTTCCGCAATTGGTTCCGGAAGGTGCCTCTGCTATCTATGTTAGCGAGTTTTGCTTTTCGCCTTGTCATTATTTGGACAGGCCGCTTGTCGGAATCGAAATGAAAAAAAAAATAAAATAAATACGGAGGGGTATTTTTAAAACATATTTTGGGTATGTTTAATACTGCCCTTACCTCTTTGGCTAAGCGAAAAGCTTGTGTCTGGAGTAGACGCGACGAGGTCGGAGTTTGAACCGAGTTTTAGTTAATTCTCTCCACCGTTGACCTCTTGAGGCTCTTCTATTGAGACTATTTATAATTGCTCGTATAATATTTAATGTACATTTTCTCACCGTGTCAAGATACGAGCTCCTTCATCTTGCACAACTAATTGTTATCTTTATCTCCCATCATCAGTCAAGATAACAATTTCTAATTTACGTTATAGTTTGAGGTTACTCTATATTGTATATTTCTTTACCTCTTCTACACGCAATCCCTTATACATGTTCATATAAATTATCTCACATAGAATTTTTTTTTAATATCCATTTACATTCTCTCATCTTATATTCATTTTTTTTTTAAATATTGATGTTGAGTAAAGTTTATTTTTATAACTAACTAAATTTCAGTACTCTCTAAAGTGCTTTAAGGAAGCGAAATTGATTTTAAAAAATTCGCCGTAACTTTGTCAATACTTTAAATGTATACATTTATTCTCGAAGGTTAGGTGGACTAAAATCTACAGTCTTTGAAGGTAGATCACCTTTCTTTAAAAAAAAAAGTTAAATTTAAATACATTTAATTATTTTTTATCCATCTTTCGCTTTAATCATTCTTTAAATTAAATCTTATTTGTATTATAATATTTATGTTTAATTTTTTTCGTAGGAACGTTCCGGTAGTACGGGTGATGTTTCGGACATCACGCGCGAGTCCTGGGAGGTAAGTGCTCACGATGTCTATAAACGATAAGTTATATTTAATATTATGTTGTTATCAACAAACTATGGTTTAACAGAATTTCACTACATTACTACAGAGCGTACTTTCACATACATTACAGTACACATTGAACTTCTTAACTATTATTGTATGTATTCTGGAAACTATACTCGCGTCTTAGATTGAACATTATACCTAAAACTCTAGGATAATATTGGTTTGATATTTTGCAT
The DNA here is from genome assembly GCA_024363005.1 of Charaxes varanes. NCBI lineage: Eukaryota > Metazoa > Arthropoda > Insecta > Lepidoptera > Nymphalidae > Charaxes > Charaxes varanes. The sequence goes on from JANCMC010000008.1 coordinate 1,313,303, forward strand.
AATTGAACATAATATTGCATATTGATAAAGTAAAATTATTTTTTATGATTCATTTTTAAAAAGCGTGATACTTTAGTTAATAATATTTTAATTATTTCTTATTTTTAATCTGTAGCGTTAACATATAACGCATACCCATTTTAACTGACGTATATATTATATATTTCTGTGGCCTTCTTACTTTTGGGAGGCACTTAAGTTTTTTTTATATATTGGGTTATAAAACAAATTTATATCGAGAAATCATTATTTTAGGCAACGGCTATTAATAACGTTTAAGTGATTGTATGTTTAGGTTACATTACAGGTCAATGAATATGGTTTTTAGGGTCAAAATTATTTCATCACATTACTTTCCACTCGAATATACACCACTACTATCTTATACTTTTTTGTATTATGCATTGATGGATATGTGAGTTGCTGACATAAGTTGTACTTACTATGGGGTTATATAGCTCCTGAAGGCGCCCTACGTGAAAATATATTCTATAATGAAGAGCCAGGCCGAAGCCCTGGGCGACTCTCTCGGCGAGGAACCGCAGCCCGAGGTACTCTCGTCCCCTTGATACCACTTTACCTCAAACCCTGTGTTTTTTATTAATTTAGTGTACCTAGATACAGGCACTGATTTTTTTTTTTGAACTTAGACTCTCCCTGAGTGGAATTTCATTTATATTGATTTTGGCACAGTCTTGCTAGTTTAGTTTGATGTTATGAAAATGTCCAATCGTCGCTAGTTAGTGTGAATCATTCTGTAAATGAGGCGTAATTAGGAAAAAACATCGATGGTTTCTAGTATGAGCACAACTGCATGATGATCTATGGCGGAGAAAAAATACTGAGGTGACTTGGATTGTGACAACATGTTATTATGTGGATAATTTTATAATATCTAGTAAACCGTTTACGAGCAGAAAATTATTATTTGCTTTATTTTAAGAGGGCATTTTACTATCATCTATTATCTAGTAGGTTTATTGTATTTATCTCTGAATTAACAAAAAAGCAAAATTTCCATACACTACAATACAACATAGGTTTTTTTTTTTTAATTGCCCAAAGTCTTGGGTCTTTTGAAAAAACCATCGCGTGGCTAAACGTTCTCGCCTCTGAGCCGCTTCAATCAAGAAAAAGATCCATGGCGTGAAGGAGGAAATTAATTTTTTTAATAATTTAAAATATGCCCCTGAAAATCCACCCCTTAACAAACAAAGGAAGTTTTTTAATTGTGTTCCTCTAGATTTAAATATATATACGAATAATTTAAAACGCCAAGTCACGTAAGTATTTGGAGTAATCCTTGTGTAGAACGAATGTGTGCACTTCTAGTGATTCACTTCTATTTCACAACCCTCGGCAAAACAGTAGCGTGACATGACTGTTTTTTCTCTAGAATTAACTATGAATGTTTCCTATTTGTTATAGCTGTTACACACGATTGCATTTGGAATTGTCTTTGTGTTTTTTTATACGACTTAGTGGCTTGCAACCTTACTTAGGTGTTATGAAACTCTCATTCACAAAAACATTTACATATGCGATGACTACTAGAGCCCGTTAACTATAAAACTGCACACCCCACTACTACATTTGCAACGCTTGCTTGTGTGTGTGTAGTGGGGTGACCCTTATTTTTTTACATTAAAACTATTCCTTGAGTTCAATAAAATCAGTAAAGGTGTCTTGATTGTGAAATCTGGTAGAATTTCATGTACATAAACAATCAAGAATGGAAATATACATAACTAGAATTATACCTAATATGTGAGTATACTAATGGAACTCCCTAGCTAATTAATAACTGGTGCCACGTTACCGTGTCTTGTAATTTATATCATGATTGTCGAAAACTGCAAAAAAAGCTGTAAGAAAACCTAGATTACATTCAAGAATCGTAAAAATAATTTTAAAATATGTATAGTCCATCATCTTATTGTAAAGTGTATACATGTGTGTATAAATCGTTTAACATTGGTGTGAGTATGATTTTATTTTTTGGA
>JANCMC010000008.1:1327642-1342306 GCA_024363005.1 Charaxes varanes
AATCGGGTCCCACTGTTTTACGTGCCTTCCGAAACACGGAGGAGGTTGGATATCAAATATAAACCAGTGCTAGAATGAGTCACCCATCTATCATCCGGTCACAGCAACAGCAATTTAAGATAGCGATCGACTCAAAATGCCGACCACTGATTAGGCCACACCTCCTCTTACCAAATCACACTATATACTAATTAGTTTGAAGTTTGAATGTGACTGTATATGTCCACATCCAGTGATGATTTAACCTACGTGATTTAATAGCGTACTTAATGCGTAATGCCGGAGCCAGCCATAACTTCACGTGAATGATCATTTCAATGATTATGTAGTGTGGCCGAGGACTTTGTGTAGCTGCACAAAGTTTTGTAGTACTTTGTGACTACTGACGTACTTTGTGTGTACTTGAAGACTTTCAAGGACAAAATTTACTTTTTTTTTGCTATATCTGGCTCCGGCATAATGTTGTCTAATATTAATTTAACTTTCCACCAATGTATTAGCCTGTCAAATTGACGAAACTTGCACAAACATCAAGAGTCCTAGCAAATAAATTAATGTACGTTTTTTAATACTGGGATTAATTTTAGGTATCTCTAATAATCCAGTTGCTTCGATGTTCTGTTGCACTGTAACAATTTTAGGCCATCCTTCTACCGCTTCAGAAGTTTCACTTCAACGAAGAAAAAAAAGGAATTGACGAAATTAGAATTAAGTACTTTAAAGATACTAACCTCTGTTGCCTCTACATGTCTTTTTATTTTCAGCGGTTTTAGAAGATCCGTTTACTTGTTTTCCGTTGTTTTGATAGTTTGGTACGCTTGTCTTAGGTATGGACATCTCCGGATCCGGTTCCTCCTTGATAGTCGTGTTGTCGGTTTGCGTGGTGCTCGTCTGCTTTGACAGCGCCTCGACTTGTGAATTCGTCAAAACAGGAATTGAATCTCTTAAAACGTCACTGTGTCTGCTCGCTAAATGACCGATGTAGCCTGTAAAAATGTTAAGTAATATATTCAGTTATTAGATTTGAGTAAACTAGCCTAGTCTAACATATTTCTTAGTTAAGCAACAAGAGCATCAATGTCTAAAAGTCTAAATGTCTCTATACATTTATTTTAAATAGTTATTTGTCTGTTAGTCGTATATATTATTTAAAAGTTTACAAGAGTTCGAACCTCCATGATCTAAGAAGAGTCTGCAACAAACTCAGTTAGGCATATTTATTTCTTCCAACTATGCAGTAACGTTATGCATCATTACAAAATCAATTACAAAGGACGACATTTCTGCTTAGAACCAAAACAGTGCAGTAGTGTAATATATATTAAATTTCATTACTGGGCTGTTTTTTATTTTCATATTTAAAGTTAACACAGGTTTAATATTTCCCATTACGCTTCAAATAAAATGTATGCATTGGATCAAAAAGATATTGGCTGAAAATAAAAATCGACCGAATAAATTAAAAAAAAAAACAAATGGCGCGCATTCCATACAATTGTAAAACATTTTTGTTAAATTTCAAAGTTTTCTCGGCATTCAAATTGTCTTTAACATTAGAAAAGGATATTTGAACGAGCTTAAGTACAACTGAAAATTAAAGTTACTTGTGATACATAGCGAAAAACAATCACCTTTTCTGCTTTTGAAGTACACCAGGCACTGCTCGCATTGAAAGAGAGGAGATGGATTCAGTGGATGTATAACATGGAGTTTGTATTTGTGTCTGTACCAGTGCGTGCGACTCTGTAGTATTTCCCCACAAAGTTTACAAATGACGCTTCCATCGTTCCTCGTCATATATTCTAGGAAGTCATTTCTCGCTTTTGGAGGATCTTTTAGATTTTCTTGATATTTATTCTCATTGGGCTCTTCGTTGTGGGACTTCTCTGTTAGAAAATGTACACCCGTATCTTGGTTCGTCTCCATGGGACTCTCTTGGGAGATGGTGTAATTGTCTGTTGGATAATCTGGCGTTGGATCTGTTAATACCTCCAGAGTAATAATCGGCATGTTATTTGCGTCGTCTTCATACGAATAGTGATATACTGAAAATATATTAATAAGGGTTAGTTGATTCGTTTTTAAACTTAGTAAATTATTTATTTGTTAGTTGTAAATGAGTCATGGATTCCATCCATGATCTTAATGGACCATTTGTTTTCGGTCCTTCTCTACGAGTTTATTAGGCCTCAATTACTCATGTAGATTTATGTTTACCCCCAACTTGAAGAAAAAATTCTCGACTGACGAGTCCATTCCTAACTGGCCAGCCCATTAGCTCTCCATCGTCTCCGCTTCTTCATTGTAGTCGCAGTAGTTGCGAGTTTGTTTCTTAGTTAAATTAAGGTTTATTACCTGTTTTTTTTCTTACTCCTAAATGAAAGCCATTCAGTATTAACGGTCAGAAAGCATCCAGCACGGTTTCGGCAAGAATTCCTTCAAGTCGTTTGAATACAGAATTGGGGTATTAGATTTTCCAATGCCCCATTATTATGTTTCAGGTTTTAACTCCAACGAAACTTACAACTGAGTTACATATGAGTGAGGCGTTTTCAAAGATTTACATGTTTACTTACGCGACATCTGTCTTTACCTAAGAGTGTAAGAGAGGTAAAGGTACACAAACTAAACGCTGAAGACTGGTACGTTATACATTTAAAAAATATGAATACTCGGAAAAAATTGTATCCCTAGTATTCAGATTTCCCTTGAATAGAGCGTTAATAATCTTTAGGATCGTAAAGAAAAATTATATGTTGGTGCGGCCGTGCGGCAATAGCCCAATGGGGTCAGCGATGTAAGGCGTATGAATGTCCTTATGAGCTGTCCTTTCTCATAATGGCTAATCTACTGCAGTCCAATTTTCTTTTATATTTACTATTAATATTTTATTGTAAATTCTGCAAATGTAAATAATAAACAAACATCATTAGTCTTTATATTTTTATTTGAATTATTATTTGTAATGTACACAATATTTCCGCGTCGTCCTCAACGCGCTGGTAAGATTCTTTCCCTTAGACATATAACTAGTTTAATTTCTTGTTACATAAAAATTATTTCCTTCTCTCGTCGGTCGTAGTACGTAGCTTACATCAATTTATTGTTAAAGCTTTGCAACGATAATTTATATCCTATTAACATAATTATACCAGTTAAACTGTAGTAGTAATGTTAACTTTTATATAAAGATTATAATAGGTTTTTCATCTAGCAGTAGATTATTTAGTAATTTAAAAAAAATTCTACAAGTATAGTGCTTAAAATATGTTAGTAACAACAAACGTAGTCTCGAATTATCTTAAAATGTATCGAAAGCCACTGTTCCCCAGTTAACTTATAGTAAACCATATTCGGTAAATATTCCAAGGAAAAACATACTTAATTTTTATAATATACAAAAAATATATGGAGTAATACTAAAGCCGTAATGCGTTGTTAAACGGCCGAATAAATATTCCTCTGTACTTCAGTTAAACTATCAATTGAATAGAATCTAGAAAAAAATAACACGCGTATATAACATTGCACTACTCGAATCTAAACTCTTATGAGGATGTACAATTAATTATAATCAACATATCGTAATTTGTATGAAAACTTAATATTCTATCGTTTTTTTTTTAGAACAAAGACAAGAAAGGAATCCATTAAAGTGCTTGATGTTGCTCTGTAAATGACAGTTGGCATATTATTATTTTTCTTCTGAAAATACAAAGATTAAATATATATTTTTTAATATTTATGTAAATATAAATTGTGATTTAAAATAAAGTTATACAAAAAATATTAAAATGATATAATAACTAGTATACTTTAAAGTGATTTTTCACTTTATAATTAAAAATTGTGAAATGGACTGCACTCATTTACGTCATAAACGACATACATACATTAACAAATTAAAGTGATTTTAAAACATAAATAAAAAATATACTTTATTCAAAATAAAACTAAATAAAAATTTCGCAAGAAATCAAATACTTTAATATGCGTTAATATGCACGATTTTTGGCAGAAATTGATACCTCAATATTTCCAAATTTAGAATTAGAATAATATTTTTCTAATATTATTCTAATTGTAACATATTTTTTATGTTTCCTGATAATTTTTGGGATAGAAACTTGTTGGGTCACTTTTCTCAATAATGTATACTTTATATTAAGTTTTTTATTTACGTAATTGTGCTCGATGTATATTGCTTTGCTAAATAGTAATTCGTAAAACTGTATATATTATTTCATTAATAATTCATCAAATTCCTTGTGCTTTGGTCATCAAAAACAATAGACATAAATTTTCATTTAATTTTGCATTATGATTTTTTTGACACATTATTTAATCAAAAAAAGAACTTGTATCAAATGTTAGTTATTCTAAAGTTATTATTCCCCACAACATTCGAACCAGAAAAACTCGTGAAAGATAAAACGATTAAAAAGGAAATCTCACGGATATTTAAATAAAAAAATTATGTGCGCTTATTTATTTAAAAAGACCTTTACGGCTATTGGGTACTTGATTTAAACTCATTAATTGTAAAAAAGATTATTATTATTTTGTAAATTTTATCGGCTCAGCCTTTGAACCACAGACATTGCATAAAGTGAGGATAGAGTTGACTCTATCCTCAATTTTTTTTTCAACAATTTAACAAAGACGGGAATTTTTAGGTTGAGGTCTTACTTACTTTAACTCTTACGCAACGATGAACTTTACACAGGGCAACTAGTGAGACACTTAGAATACCTAATGAGTATTCGGAAATCTATTCTGGTTATAATTATTTAACAAAAAAGGTACTTAATTTTTGACCAAATTTCCTTAAAACTAGATGAAGTGTGGCCTCACGTTGTGTAGTTAAGTATAGAAGGAGTTAGTAATGTCGTAAGAATGTAATAGATTGGCCGGTTATAAAAATATTTAATGACAATTGTCAGTCGGAATAAAACGCGATATCGAGCATTAGGTACTTTTATCAATTTCTGTTTTGACTATGTGCAGTTGGAATCGAGTCGTATCAATACACGAAAGATAAGTATTGAAATATGGTAATTTTAATAAAATTGTGTGAAATCTTTGTTTATAACGCAACACGTGCGTTCACGCTTGTATGTCCATACGTTGCGTAGTTAATTAGACATTTTTCTCTTAATCTCGTGAAGTAGTTGATATATACATATATATTTAAAGTATTTTTTTTCCTGAATATATGATCCTCGCGTATCGTGACTAACCAGTCACCCTGTATTGACTGTTTGTTAGATGTTATAAAAAAAGTCAAATATCCAATAGCGTAACGATATCTAAACATTAAAATTACGAAAGAAAAACATTGCAAATAGTTTTCGTGTTGCGTCAACCATCGCCATTTTCAACCGAATAGTCCCGTGTAGTGTGACCATAATACTTAACGAAAACAATTCCTCTTTTATCTTTTATAATCTACATTTAATTATAAGCTGCCTGGCAGCGTCTGGTTAGAAAGGAAAGGTAAGATACAACAATGAACATGTTGCTAACTTAGTTAGCTCTAATATCACAAAACAAAATACTACAAAAGAAAAAAAAAGTAAAACATAAATAACATGTCACCACTCGAATAAATGAACACTAAAAAGGTTTGGAAAAAAGAGAGAGTGGTTAATAACAGGAATGGAAAAAAGAAATTGAGAGATTTGCAATAAAAACTCCTTTGCGTTGTAATTATGTGCCATAAGGACAGGTTCAGTCAAAGAGAATATTCGTAACGAATTACGTAAAAAAAGATGTGCGCTTATATCGCAAATATTTAAATAAAAACTGAAATCATCAACGCTATATATTTTTCAATTTATGAATAAAAATTCACCATATTTAAGATCGTCTTCATATCAAGAGATAATAATTTCCATAGACAAGTAAAATAAGCCATGTTCTCACTTTAAAACCCTGTCTCTATGGCACACTGTCGTAGCGTGGCAAACGCGAGCGAAAGGCAATTTGTGCGATTGACTGGCGCTGGTACTCGTATAACTAACTAAGAATCACACTGTTATTGTTAATACCTTATCGGTAATTATAAATTCTATAACGATTCAAGTTTAACTTAACTATATACACCAACTCGAACCTTAACCTTACGTAAACTTAAAATTGTGCGCTAAAATTAAACACAAACGCAATAATATATTTAAGTAGATAATAAAGAAAAAAAAATTATAATCTATGACCATAATCTAGGGATTTAATATAAATTGCTCGTGTTATTAAAACTCTTTTTATAAGATAACCTTAAAATATTAACGTTTAAACGCGAACCTATATATATCCATGGAGATTATTCGTAACATCTAACATATTATTTCCCTTATCAATGGAAGAACTGCTGATTGTCGTTTCTCGAGTTCCAGGAGACCTAGAACTTGTTTTAATCTAAGACCTATAATGAAAAGATGGACACTTTATCTATACAACATTAACATATGTGCTATGGCACTAAAAGATTTTTACGTAAACATTTTAATTATTGTATATTATCTCCTCTATAACATCCACTTCACTCGTTATTTATAAAGATTTAAATAGATAAATCGTAACAATAGGCTCACTAATATTCAAACAGCAATTTAAATAACTATTTATAGTCTTTAATAAGAAATATTTGATATACTATTAAACGTAGATATATCGGTGAATAATTTCGCGTATGGCGACATTCTCTTATGGTTGTTGCTACTTAGTTTAATACCTAGAAGATACATATCTATCACGCAGAAAAGTATTCAAGTATGAAGTTTAAAAATGGATAATTTATCTGGTCGAAAATATTATTTCGAATTTGTAGTTCGAAGAAAAAAAAGTTTAATAACAGTCTTTGGTCGGTGTCTTGCGTTTTTTTTTTTAATTCGAAGATTTTTCTGTAAATTTCGATGAACAGGTTTAAAAGTCGAGAGTAGAAAACGAACGGAAGGCACAATTCAGACTTGCAGAGCACCCATTAACGCTACTAAATGTTACAATTACAATTTAATACGCCGCAGTAATTGCGCAACTGGCCTCCATTTAAATGTGTAAATTATTGTCTAATATTTGCACAACCATACTTTTTACAAGTAAAACATGAGCTCTACGTAACAAACGTTAGATATTAAATGCATAACAGTATCATTGGAAAACCTTACGATAAAAGTGTACATTAAAATTTCACTCCAAAAATAGAACAAATACTATGCCTACCGAATTCTGGACTTCTAACAAGAGAAATATAAAGGCGTTTTCAAAGGCACTATTTTACGATTCAGAACGATAACAATATAATGGAATCCATAATACTTTTTTGCAAAGTTTTACTTATGCTTGGGCCGGATCTGGGGAAGAGTGCGAGGGTGTGGACCCGCGCGGCGACCCCGACCCGACCGCCTCCAGCTTTATGCCGGGCGGCAGTTGACCTTCTATTCCGGGTAACATGAAGAAGGCGTTCGGCGGATAGACACAATCTTTCGGCACGTAGTAGTCGTGCGTGGTTTTCATGTGGTTCTTCATTTTGTCGGGCCTCGAGAACTCCTTGCAGCAGACGGGGCAAGGGAACACTTTCCTCTGCTGACCCTCGTGGTACAGAAAAGCGTGCCTCTGGAATGAATATTTGTTTTTGAAGGTTTTCTGTATGTTCTCTTTCGCGCATTCCGTGCACTGGTACACGCCCTCGTTGACGGACGCGTACCGAAACAAATTAAGGCCTCGCACAGACATCTCTGTCAACTGCTCGGCAGGGTCGTTGGATGCGGAGTTCGCCCTTCTCCTTATGCGTCTCCTGACGACTGGCCTTTGCATTTGTCCCCCTGTTGGTAACGTATTATTATTAATGGAATCGTTTTGATACTCGTTCGAAGTTGAGGCGGATTGTGTTGTTGGATTTACGCGAATTTTTCCCTCGCTTGTAGGCGACTGTTCGTACTTAACGTCTTTATTTTCAAAATCAGGCGTACCGCGACCTGAAATTAGGTAATAACATTTACTCTCACAAAATTATTCTACAGTACGTAACATCAAAGAGAATTGGCATCTACGTAACGCTAAGTAAAATATAATAGCGAAAAAAAAACGGGATTGAAGGGTGGTGTAAAAAAAAAAGAAAAAAAGACGAAAATATATTAATATTTATTTGTTCAAATCGAATGACGTAATTAATTACACCATGATAAAACGAAAACCGAGACAGACTTCACTACTAAAAACATTCGTCATGTAACTTAATATTGCCGAAGAAATAAGTAGCACCAAATATATTTTACAATTGTCTAAACAAGTTTGCCCGTCTGCACAAAAACAGCGACAAAAACTCTTCCATGTAAATTAATTCTTAAATCAAATACATATAAAAACTAAAAACAAAAAAAAATTAAAAACAAAACGTGAAATTATATTAGGTACATAATAATATTCTCGACAGAAGACATATTTTGCTGTGCAAAAGATTTCTACAGTAGACCAAAACATCTAAAAGAATTTAAAAAAAAATGACAATAATCGTTTCCGTAAGAGTCAAACGTTTAAAACTACATAAAATAATCATTAAGTCTACGTAATAAATTAAAAAAAATAATAATGTAACAAAAAAGACAGTTTTTACTATTTTAAAATAGGACTCAAGTGTTTGCATTTGGAACTATTTCGGCAAGTGTAGGTACATCGTTATACAAAAAAATAACGCATTAGTGTTCCCTAGCTAGATCACGCGAGGTGGGTTATTTCGAATGAGATAGATGTCTGGCAAGGATTACAGGAGGTCTGTAAGAAAATAGCTGCCTTTTTTTCACAAAACCAAATCAAAAATAGCCTCACAAATTACATCGATTACGAGAAATCTAAAAACTATTGTTTAAAATAATAAAATACAAAAAGCAACAATTTGTACTGAACCAAAAATACTTTGTTTTCGCATAGCATCGTTTTGAGCAACTCAGAAAGCTTTTTACATAACTAGCACTAATAACACCGTCTATAGTGAGGGTAGTACGTGAGAACGCACCTACCTGATCAGTCCTCTGCTCGTGACTTGTAAGCAACACCTTTTATGCCTATAATATTATAAATAACTTAAGCTAATCTTTACTAATAACCCGTGTTGTTACTTTGCTACTATAACACATAGTTTTATATAACATAGTTTGAATAATTTAAGCATCGTTGACGTTATCACTATTTGGTACGCTCGAAGAACGGAAGCGCATCGAGTGTTCTCAGATTGTATTGTGGCAAGATATTTAGTAACCAATCCTTATGAAATATCATATACACTCGTACATACAAAAGTAAGGAAAAAACTAAGTACTTTTTAACAAACAACAATAAAAGGCATATTTCTATCAATGTTAGACATTCCGAGTCGTCTTATTTTTTACTCGATTAATATAAAAATATGCCAAAGTGGACCCTCGGTAATCTTACCGCAGATTTATTGATCTCCCTGTAATCTAGAACATTGAATATAGAATTATATACTCCTGTTTGTCGGATTATATAATTCTTTTTTTTTCTAACTACCGGGAGTCTGTGGCGGTAATTTATTATCCGACAAAATCGCGAAGGCGATACCGCCCTTCAAACCGGATTACCGCGGGTCTAAATGAAACAACAAGTAAAGAGAAGGTATAAACGAAAACAAAATCAAATGGAACAAAATAACATCAATAGAAAAGATCGCATTCAATTTTAACTTTTATTATTTTCTTTAAAGATTCTAAAAATATTAATTAACATCTTATTGTATACGATTGTATTTCACCTCGATAACAAATGATGCTATATCGTGTAACTCGAATCTAAATCTCTCTAAACATTACACTTTGCATACCCTATTGTCTAGGTGCGCATAACGAAAAATATGGAGTCAACTTTTGGCTAAGATCTATAATAGTTTTATTAATATACTCGTATTATGCATCAAATTTACTGTGTCGTCTCGAGATAAAATATTTGTTCTTTAAATAATTTATTTTATAATACTTACGAGAGGTGTAGAACATGGTCTATTCATTTTGTTTGATATATAAACTGCTTTGTCTAACCTTAACCTACTCTGAGGAATGCACTACGAAAAATTGTTATAATTCACTATACATATTCGTTATCGTCCATTTGGTACTTTAACAGTTTCAAAATGAAGACCTTGTTATCATAGTGTAATGTACAAACTGCAGAGGGTATGTCGCGAGGAACAAAATATAAAAGTATGTATGTACATGAATCCAGTAATCTGTACTATCATAAGCAAAAAAAAACTAGATTTAAAGAAGCAATGTCAAATTACTATAATTGTATTTTAGCGATGTATTACTATTAAGTTATTTTTATATCAACCTTAGCAGTAGATACCATTCAAAATGAAAAAAACATACTAATGTCGTTCAAATTTTCTTTTTTTAAAAACTAAAGCATACTATTTTTTTTTAAATGAATACTACATAAGAACTGTAAGTATATAAATTATTTTACCCATATTTTTATAAAATTAGCTAACTGATTTTCCAATACCTCTGCAATTTGAACATACATTCTTGATATCTACAGAGTACAATAATTCTGTGAATTTCTTTCAACAATTAAATTATTATTGATATTTTGTACAATTATAACTTACAGTTTCGACATATCAATAAATATTTTGCTATAGTTACATGTGTGTATTTTACTCAAACTTAACCAGTGTCTCCTGTTAAATAAAATTGAAAAAAAAAAAATGTGTTTTAGATGTTATCATTTTTAAATTAAGAGTCAATCGACAAAACTATGCACTCTGTGGATATTTACGAAATGGCCGCTTTGACAGTTCATAATTCTATATTTATTAAATATATTGAATACATAAAAACGTTGGCTAAGATGCGAAACGATTTGCGACACCTCTCTAAGTGAACGCGATAAAAATAAATAGACTTTGTAATTATTGTAATTAATATTTATACTTTACTGCAAATGTAATCTGATAATTGTCCTACGATTCTTTAAAATTCTGTAATATATTTAATTTGTAATATTATAAGCATATATATCCTCTGAGAATTAAACCGCTCGTGAATAAATCTATTTTATATATAATTATAATCTGTGAAATCTGTAATACATATATTTTGTCTGTACATTAAATTCTCTTGTATACATATAGCTGCGCTTTAGCCCGGTATAACATTATATATATCCTCTCTAATTATAACAGAATTAGAGCCATTCATAGATGTATTTTAAAACAACAATAACAAATAACATACTCTTTAGGGACAATTGATTTTGGTCACATCAAATGCGACACCGACTTAAGTTTAATTTAGCACCAATCGATGATATAGCTTTAATTAAATAATGTTCCATCGATATAGAAATAAGACATATCTCGTTAACGTAAATAGAACTTTTACAATTGTTTATAACAAATACGATAGAATTTATACTTTATTTATACATATAGACGTAGAATATAAATTAAGGAACTTTGAAAGGAGAACGATATACAAGATTTATATTAGGGAGAGTTGAAAGAAGTTTCGTTTTAAAACTTTTTTTTTTTAAGTTCAGGCACTGGCTAAATTGACTAATCTTAAATATTGGAAATTTCCGATCGTAGCCTCACCTTGGATTAATATCTAAATTTCCCTTTAAGTACCTATCCATGATCAAAAAGATATAAGTTTTCATATAAAGATTATGAAAGGTACAATAAATTCGTTTAATGAATTCAACAGTCTTCACAATGTTTAATGAGGCGCGCCCGCCTTTGTTTTTTTAATATGATTTTATTTATTACAAGTTGTTAATTTTCATGTAAAGTGGGAAACATGAGATGATATCCCTAACAATATACTTTATATTAACTACTTGGGCCTAGAGGTCTCTATAATCCTAAGGAAGCTTCTTAAAGTAGATTGTAAACGTTGAATAATGAAAATAAATAAATATACATAATATTCTTTGAAATTTCTTAGTCACCTAGTAGTCGTTTTAACTTATTCATATACAAGTAAAGGCACACTAATAGGCAAGCGTTCCCTGGACCTACTACTTATTTTGGAAACAGTTTTATTTTGGATTAAAACAGTAAAAAAGAAAACAGATAATACCGCATTTACACTTGTGCTGATATTGCTGATTAAAAAAAAAAAAGAATATTGTCTTGGAATTATAATATTTTCGTTCCAGTTAATCTGAGCCGATCGGAGTTTAACCAAGAACCTCATCGTCCTAAAAAGGTCGTACTTTTTTATATTTGGTAGGTGGCTGATATACATATAAAGAAATTATAAGCACTGCAAGAGAATTAACCATATTTTGAACCTTAAAATAGCTGGTCGATCTTATGATCTGAGTAGGTCCTAAAAGCAGGTATTTTGGCAATTGATTTCTATTTTAGATGACCCAAAAAATGTCCCTTGTCAAATCCTAAACCAATTCACCTGATTGTAAGTGAATACTAAAATAACCATAGACAGCTTCATTTATATTCGTTTCATTGTTTTAGATGTAGAAATCAGAACAAGTGTAAAAGCAGTGACAAATTTTGTACAATTTCGACACTTTGATAAATAAATAAGTAAATAAAGAACCCAATGAAGAAAGTGTAGCTATTATTAACATGGAAGACTACATTTGCCTCTAAATTTTTAACTAAATAATTTTAATAAGTACAATCCCCTAATATATATTTAAGGCAATTTGACTTCTACCAAAAATAGAGTTCATCGATCATCTCATGGTTCCAGTATTTTTAACGTTTCTCGCAGCACCTTGCTTAAATCACTTTTTACAACATTGCTGTTGTTGTTTTTTTTTTCATTTAAGTAATATTTACAAAATTAAACGAATTTTTTTCTTTATACAAGTTCCACAATAAATTAATTCGCTATAACATGAAATTGGTGGGTCTTCGCGACCCGAGTATCATGTATTTTCCCACATAGATTCACTACAATACGTTTCCCTAAGAACAAATTACAATATTGTCTTCGACAGATTCTTTCTTGTTCAGAAGGTACGTAATTGACCTAGGTATAGATATAATTATATATTGTATAAATATACATGCATCTCGATAAAGAAACAACGCAAAATGGAAAAAGGTAAGACTTCTATAACATGTATGTAGTTGTACACTTTAAGGAACTGAATCTAGACTACGTTTTGTTTAAATGAGATTATTGTAAGCTATTCTATACCTCTTAGGGCCAGGGTTGACTAGCAACATTTATATTCAGTGCTTTTAAGGTGCCTTCTAACCTTTTCTAAAGCGCAAGACGTTGCCACCGCATTAGACGCAGCTAATCGTCAGAAAGCGATCCATTCCGAATTCAGTCAAAAAATGCGCGATTTAACACAGTAAATTACCAAAATGTAACATCGACGCATTCGTAAAATGACCGATTTCCAATGTTAAATTTGCTAGTGCGCCCCAACCCTTAACCATCGACAATTACGGTCTACACTTGAATAGAATAACGTTTACAACCAAACATTTCAACGACCATAAACTATTTTTTAAATTAACCTTAACAAAATCCTACACATTAAAATCATAGCCCGTGTTGAGTTTTACTTCGGAGAAGTTTAAAAAAAAATATACAACTAAGATCACTAATAAGGCAAGTTAAATGAAAATGCAATTCACACCACTACTGTCAACGGCGACGTATAGCCTTCTTGTAGAGTCTAGCATAGCCTCGTGTCAGGAAACTGTCAGTATCCAGTATCCCCCAGTACTAGTTTGAATAGTATCCACCAAAATGTTTTCCGGTATCAAGTATCTCCATATATTGACTAACAGCATCTCGCTAATGTTAAAGGTGCTTTTATTGGTCTATGTATGGGAAATCTTAAAATAAAGAACGACTTGACGTTAACTATAGCAACTCGTACTAGGAGTATTGAAAACTTAATAAATATTATCAATTCTAATTATAGGTTACAAAAAGGCTCCGCCATTGGTATACACATAAAAATTAACTCCTAAACTACACTAACTAATTCAGTTCAATGAGAATTGGGTCTAATCGAATAGACTACGTTTGAATCAACGATCACCGTGAGTAGTTTCTTTGTACCCTGAAATTTCATGTAAGTAATAAAATTAAGTAACAAGTGAGTGCAAAATAACAAGTAAAATCATAGAAATATCTCATAAATCTCTTTATATAGTTCAGCACTCTGTGAAACAAATGGAACAACGTAAATAAATAGATAAATAGTATAACAACGAACGACTCGCGCCGCCCAAAACACCAACAACTTATCCCATACTTCGTGAAACTTAGAACTCGAACGCCTATTCAACTGCAATCTACACTTTAACCGCTATTTATAAATTCAAATTGTAATTCAATAACTAAATCAGATCTCTTTGAAATAATCGTTTAAGTAGACAGCGTCTCGCGCGGGATTAAGACTCCTGCTTGGCCGTTTGCTCGTTGGCATTGGGTTGATTTTTGTGAATTATTTTCAAGTGGGCGATCATGTTGTCCTTCCGGGTGAACTCTTTGTAGCAAATGGGACAGGGGAAAACTTTGACGTCCTTCTTGTGGGAAGTAACGTAGTGCCGGCAGAAGTCGTCTAAATTGCATTTTTTAGAAATTAATAAAGATAAAAAAATAAAAATATTAGAATTACTAAAAATAACACTAGATAATAAAGTTAATA
>JANCMC010000008.1:1361662-1372493 GCA_024363005.1 Charaxes varanes
GCCGGTGCCATTTCGGCAAAAAAAAGGTTCTTTTCGGAGTGTTCGAAGCACGGACACTCATGGACATCTGGCTAGCAAATACATTGCAGACTACCGAGCGATTTAAGATCGAAATTAGGCCACTGGGGGACTTCCAGTGTGACTTCAGAAGCCGTATTAAACGCGACCACAGTACCATCACTTGATGTGACATTCGGCAGCAGTACAAAAAAACTGCAAGCGTGGCGCCACCTCTAATTAGAGTAGTTGGGATCGAATTTGCAAAAATATAATATATACACTTAATCTCCAGGAACAGTGGATCAATTTAGACAAGACTTTCACTGGCAGATAGCTGGTATTTTATAGAATACATTTAATTTTAAGAAAAAAATAAGTATTTGACACAAAAGCGGAAAATCTTTGAATTTGAACAAGATCTTGGACACTAATTTTTTAAATAAAATTACGCCTTACCTAAACTGTTAAGTGCTGCTTCTCCAGACGATACTCTAGCCACATGATCCACTCCGATCCTCTCAGCCTCCTCGGCTGCCAGGGTGTATGTGAGTGGGGCGAGCAGCATGGTGGCACGGCCATTGACTACATCTATTACTGATTCATATAACACTACTGGTAGTTGCTGAAAAACATAAACATCAATGTGTGAAATATATTCTTATTTAGATACTTGGAAACAAAGTTGCTTTCCATTCTTGTAAACATAGATCTTTTAAACTACACAACAGATTTTAAAGTTATTCAAAGGTTTATAAACTATAGAAAGGAATACAACACTGTTTCCACCAATGAGAGAGAGCAACACAGGGTTTTTATGTATATATTTATTGGCTAGTATCATAGGTAGTACAGCACATAGATAGTAATTTTATAGTTAATACATTTTTGCAGTCATTTAATTTTATCTATCGTGAATTTCTGTAAAGTGACACCTAATTCTATCTATGGTTAATATTAGCTATATGTAACATACATCACCCTTTCTTCCAGCTGGATTTAGCATCAACATCACAGGACACTCATTGATGTCACAGATTTGCCGATGCACAGCAATATCTCTCTCTGTGGGGGCTTCTCCAGTTGTGTACCAACCAAGGAAGTCCATATCCGAGAAAACTTGTTTAACTGCGATTAAAGGTTATATAAATATCATTATTTTAGAAAGTTTGTTACAATGTTTTTAAAATCTTTATAATGTTCCTAATATGTTATATTATTCTAAACTGGACTGGATGCCACAATTTTAGTTTTATCAATTTGTAATTTCTTTTTTAGTAATTTTTAAACTATTTATGTATATTATAAATTGTAATATGTGTGGGCCCCAGGTGCCTGTGAATAAAGATAAATTTACTAGTGAATATATATATATATATTATATTATACTTACACTGCTCCTCTTTCAAATTATAATAATCTCTGTCTATGATAACATCACCATCTATTATACTGAATACCAACTCAAAGGAATTCATCACTTCTATATTACGGCCCTTCTGTTTACCAATAAGAGCCCCAATCACTGAAATACAAAAAAATATATTATTATGGGCAAGAAGACAGAGATATTCTCTACTATTAATTAATTATGTACAAATACTGAATTTTTCCTCCTAATAGTCCTTTTATTCATTTTCTTACGCTATTAGAAATATTAATATCATGAAAGAAGACATCTAGAATTTCTATAACAATATACATGAAATGTATATAAATAATATGTCAGCTTCTTTTTATAAATAAACAAAAGTCATAAATAAACAAAAATAAATACAGTTTGTAACCGTTACTATAAATTCCAAGTTTATAGAGAAATATAAAATATTTACCAGTCTGTGGTGACCCTTCCTGTGCCCGCAACCTTGTCCAATGTTCAGAAACGTTCATAATAACTAAGGGATGAAGAGATACAGTAACAGAGCCTGAGGTGGCCGTAGTCACTACTACACTTTTTGTATTGCCTACGGCAGGCGTAGCCGGCGACGTTGGATTTGGCAAATCCACTGGAGGACCAGATGATGCGCTTTCTACTTCTACCTCCATCTCAAAATCAATTCTATCAGCACTAGACATTCTTTATTTTTGTGCGCCTTATAACTTTAGATTATAATGCAACTACTCTTCGATACGTTAAAATAATACTTGAAAAGGAGAATAATGGCCGAATAATTAAGATAAAAACAAAAATTATTGTTCCTGATGTAAAGTCAACAAATTCTAAGACCGAGACGCTGAGATTGAAATTGAAACATTTAATGTCAATTGTCACCGAGTCAAAGAGAAAGAAATTTAATTACTCGTCGGACGTCGACACAGAACAGGAACACACACTCTCTAGCGAGAGCTTGTCAGCATTTTTGGAGATGTAATTATTCGAAATAAACTGATTTTTTTTATACAACAAGGGACAAATAAGCAGCCGGCATTCACTTGAGCGAGTACGGACGCCCATGGACAACTATAACACCAGAGGGCTCGCAGATGCATTGCCGACCTTTGAAGAATGAGTATGGTCTTTCTTGAAGGTCCCTAATGCCGGAGCCAGATATAGCTTAAAGTGTTTGTTTATTTTTGTCCTTGAAGATTACAAAGTACTACAAAACTATGCACAGCTACACAAGTCCCCGGCCACACTACATAATAATGGAAATGATCATTCAAATGAAGCTAAAGTACCGATATAATTTCTAATCAATCTGTGGCGAAAACTTTTCATTCTTTCAATATACTCTTTGCTTTCAAGTTGCCTAATGCCAAAATGTGTTTTCATTTTGGTGAATAATCGTCGTCAGTCATTTTATTAATCGTATAAGGCAGTTTGGATATTATTTATAGCAATTATTGTTATATGCCTATCAAGACACTTAATATTCCTACATGATCACTTGACACCAACGGAAGCTGTTCTACAGGTCAGCCACCAAGCTACTATTTTCTTAAAACATACTACAATGGCATCAGCGGCAGTAAAAGTAGCAGGGGCTGCAAAGGATATATCTCCCCTATATTATAGAATTCTATCAAAGTTTCCGCAAAACTTTACTTTTTGCTTTGCGTATGGATCCGCCGTTAAACCCCAAATAGGCAACCAGAAAAAGCATAATATGATCGATTTGATTTACTGCGTTGATAATTCTCACCGCTGGCATGGTTCTAATATAGAAATGAACCCGTCGCACTATTCAGCACTACGGTTCCTAGGCAAGGGATTTGTTGCAAGATTTCAGGAAAACTGGGGTGCGAAAGTATACTTTAACACCCTAGTGGACATCAAGGAAGCAAACGTAATTATCAAATACGGTGTTATATCACAGAAAGACCTCATCGCTGATCTTTTAGATTGGAATTACTTATACCTTGCTGGCAGACTTCATAAACCAGTTGAAATCATCAAACAAACAAATAGTTTTCAACTGCAGAGTGCCCTTCAGTCTAATTTGCGATCAGCTGTGCATACAGCCCTACTCATCTTACCAGAAACATTTTCTGAATATGAATTTTACTTTGCCATATCTAACTTGAGCTATGCTGGAGATTTTAGAATGACATTTGGAGAAAATAAAAATAAAGTCCGAAACATTGTACAACCTCAACTGTCGAATTTCCGAGAACTCTACAGGCCAATCTTGCAACAATTCCACTCCTATGTTGACCTTTCAACTGGTGACTCTCAGTGCCATCAAGATGTACACCCAGAAACTAAGTTACATCACTTAATGCAGCTGCCGATGGTTCCACAACAGAGGATTGTAAAGTTTTGGAATCATGGTGGACTTCAACAAGACATGGAAGATGTTCTTCGTGCTGTGGCCTATGATATTGATTGTGCTGTTATTTTAAGGCAGATACTCAAAGATCTGGTCTGGCAATCAAGCGTGAGACAGTCATTAAAGGGCGTACCTACAGCGGGCATTTTCAAATCAATTAGATACAGTGCAAAGAAAATTGCCAAAATGTTTTAAAATCATGACTAATTTAATATGTATATAAACATATATAGTTTAAGTGCAACAAACTTGTGTATAAAATAAATTTAGTTCATAATTTATGACTCAAATTGTTTTTATTCCTCTTAAACTGATTCCATTTTTGATTTTAGGTGCCAATATGTTATCTGATGAATCGAGCAGTGATTCAGAAACAGGCAGATTCAAAGGTCAAGCAAATGACAGAAATGTTAAAACAAGTAACAGTAATGCAAAAAAAGATAACCTAGATATATTTAATAAAGCATCAAGAAGAGGTAGAAGGTCTCCTGATAGATTTCAGAGAGAGGTAGACAGAAGGAGAGATGAAAGAGAGAGATTTGAAAGGCATTCTAGAGAAAGACATAGGTATTCGAGGTCTAGATACTCACCAGGAATTAGACGACACTCAAGAGATCGAAGTAGAGATAGAGGTAGAAAATCTCCAGAGAGACATAAAAACAGATACAGCAAAGATTCTCGACCAAGAGAAGAGCAACTAAAACAAATTGAAGATAATAGCAAAAACAGATATAGACGTTCTAGATCTACATCACATAAGTCACCAGTACAAGTAAGAAATGTCAAAGATGAAATTAAAAATATAATAACATCAACTGATAAAGCTCCAGATAAGTTTGAGCGAAAACCTAGAAGTGATAAGTCATCTTCTCCAGAAGTAGTAAAAAGATCTACAGTGCATAAGCCTGCTACTTCTGAAATTCAAAAGAAGAAAAGTGATAGCCCTATTTTGATTGAGGAAATTGATGGTAGTGATGTTTCTGATGAAGTTCAACCTGGATCATATTACAATATGATACCAGCAATTGTTAAAGATAAATCTGAGGAATCCAGTGAAATTGACTCCTCAGATGATGAAAGACTTAGAGCAAAACTCTTAAATCTGGAAAAGGAGTTGCAAAAGAGTAAAAAAAAGAAACATAAAAAGAAGCATAAAAGAAAAAGCACAAAATCTGACAAAGAGAAACCAGATGTATCAGCTTCTGTAGAAGTTAGTAGTACAACTGACATCCAAGAGGTTAAAATTGACATTGATTTGACCTCAAAGAAAGTTGAAAGTGCTGAAGTCACATCCACTCAAAAGAGTAATCAAAAAGAGAGTAGTGAAGAAGGAGAAATATTGAGCGATGACTCTCAAACTGACATAGATCCAAATGACCTAAGACATAAGCTGAAAAAGTGCAAGGCGGAGCAAAATAAGAAGCAAAAACTAGATGTGTGTGGACCCGCTCTGCCACCTCATTTAGAGAAACGTTATAGAGAAAGTATTTCTCCTACAATTGAAGGACCAAGACTACCACCTCATTTACAAATTAAGGACCGCAACATAGGTAATGATAACAAATTTGGTTTTAAGTAACTATGAGTCTTACATACTTACTTACACAGCTGTTTTAAACCTTAGCTACCTCAAAACAGTTGGATCAATAAGAGGATTTTTGTATGAATGTTTGAGTCCTTGATTATTTTATCCACGAATCGACTCCATAGTCAAGACCAATCTCCCTATATTTTTTGTTTTCAATTTTATGAATTGTCAATGTTTAGTAGATTTGTTAGTACTGTTACTGTACTGTTGTATTATTCGAATTTATTTCTTTTTTATCATGCAAATTTGCATTAATCCAGAACAACTTGTTACAGGGCCATCAATACCTAAGGCAATGCGTAGAGTTTTGGCTGAGAGAACTGAAAAGGATTGTGAAATTATATCATATGAGAGTTCAGACGATGATGGTATAGGACCACTGCCTATGGGCGCCGAAGAAAAATGGTCAAAAGCTCATGAACGTCTCGAGGAGCGAGCAATTGAAATGAAAATAAAATCACTAGACGGACATTCCCTGCAACATTCAAATATCAAATCCAGAGAACAATGGATGTTAGAGCTACCTGAGGGAAAAGCTAAATATTTGGGATTAGAAGCTCGCACTTTTAGAGCTAAGGCAGGACCTGACATGTCTGACAGGTAAGTTATCTAAATGTTATAAGCATTGATGGTAGAAGAGATTTGCTCGTGATAAAATTGATTTTTGTTTTGCATATTCCTTCTCTGATTTTTTTCTATACTCCTGGCCATGTGTGTAAAAAAATATTGTTATTATCGGTTGAGTACAAAATATGACAAAAAACAACAGACAAGAATGTCACATTCACATTTAAAATATTTGTTAATGCTAATATTTTATTTGTTTTTAAATGTTATGTAATTAATAAATTAAACAAACAAATCCTGTGAGTTTATTGAATTAACCCAAAACCTTGTTCTGCATTGAACGTTGGGTATAATGGAAAAACAAAACATATAACATACATATTTTTATTAAAAGTCAGCTCAGCCATTTAGAAGGGATTTAGGGATACATGTAAAGTATAATTAAGTATATTTACAAACTATAAAACTATTTCAGGTCAAGCTGGACAGACACTCCAGAAGATAAAGCACGAAAGGCGCAAGGTATTGCGAAGGAGGAAGATGCAAGCGTGGTGCTGCAGAGAGAGTCTCGGAACCATCACATTGCAACTCGAGATGAGGAGCAGGAGAAGGCTGTAAAGTGAGTTGCAACTTCATTCGACAAAATTAAAAAAAATAAGTGTTTTTCTGTTATTATTTCTTAAATTAAATACTTAGAATTAAATCCAACTACATATAAAGATTTGAAATCTTTATTTATCCTTATCGTGTATCACAGTGATATAGGGAAAACATTGGACATACTTTGTATTTTCAATTTTTTATAAGTAGCAGTCGCTGAGCTTCTTACAATATTATCTGTTTACTTTAATAAATGAAATCAAGCCAACATTTTATTTCTTCACTATCGAAAGCACAGATACATTGTCATGAAGCCCCGCTTACGCATAGTGCACCCACATTGTTTTGTCAACTTAAACCCGCGTCGAGTCTCCGTGGACCACTGTGCGTCCACCTGGACCACTTTGGGAAAACCTAAATTTAAAATTTCCTAATATTACCGCGAAGACTCAATTTTGGAATGACTGGATTGAACCCATAATCTACTTCAATCCAGATCCTTTGTATCCGCTCCCAGCAGAAGTTTTACGCTTAGCCTGAAGGGAAACAATAAGATTCAGTGTATCTGTGGAATTTGAAGCCATATTTTTATTTGCTGTATCATTCTTGAAGCATTTATATTCAATTAAATTACATGTTTTAATTTAAAAAAAATGTAGAAAAAACATTTTTCTTTCAGGAAACACAAAAAGAAGCACAAAAGGGAAGATAGCTTATTAGATATGCACCAAAAGAAATTAAAAAAGAAGAAAAAGGTAATAATTAACCATCACCTACCAATCTATCTGTCTATACCAGCATCAATATATACAGGTGACTGAGGGACACTTAGAATACTTAAGAAGGGTACCTGATCCTCGATTCTCGTTATATAATATTATGTAATAAAAATAGCTAATTTTTGATCAAATTTCCTTAAAATTAGTTAAAGTGTGGCCTTGCATTCTATGGTTAATTTGCTGTTGGAAAAAGTTAGTTCGTAAATCCATTTCCCACCGTAAAAAACTGGTCAGTTATAAAAAAAGATTTAATGACGGCTGTCAGTCGGAATTAAACGCGATAATTGATATCGCGTAAATAAAGAAAATAACTCGGTTATTTTTTTGGCTATACTTATTAAATAAATAAGTGAATAAGTGATATGTGAAATAGGTATTTTTCCTGTCCTAAGCCAGGACTAAAGTGTGAAGGGAAAACGTGCCATCATCGTACGTCCACGCTAATATGGACATGCGTTCCATACATAAATAACTCTCTTAATCTCACGTAGTAGTTAATTGATATTTACATTTAATGTTAAGTATTTTCACCATATACGATCATCAAATATTTTTTTATTATTATTTATTTAATTAAAAATAAAATATATTTTTTACATTAAAAAAGAGCCATTAAACCACATAAAGGTTTGTCTCGTCATAACAGGTCCTAGAGTATCGTAAGTGTCTCACCAGTCACCCGGTATATCGTCGTAAATTCATATCAGAATCAGAGATTAAATATTAATTTTAACGTATGGAATATCTGTACCACATCTATTAGTGTCATTTTTTATTACAGAAAGAAGAAAAAGAAGATGAGAAGAAGGAGCGTCGTCCGTTTAGCCGCGACCTTGACCTGCAAGTCAATCGCTTCGACGAAGCTCAGAAGAAGTCCATCATCAAGAAGGCGCAGAATTTGGACTCGCGGTTCTCTCGGGGCGAAGCGAAATATTTGTAAACATTACAATCTTCTGCTTCAGAGATAAAAAGATTAATACAATGTAAACGCAATAAACGTACAATTTAGTAAACCATGAATTTTATAGAATTGAAATCACTCATTCATTTATACTTATAGAAGTTTCACTTCTACAAAAAGTTTGGTAAACATCTTAGATCTCAACAACAGTGCGAATTATCGTGTCCAAACAAAACAACTACTTTTCAATATGGAACCAATTATACACATTTGAAAAAAATTCGGAATATAATGTGTGTAAACAGTGACATGCAGTACGTGTATATTAAGGTAGATGTTAGTGTTACAAATGGTTTTTCTAAGACGTAATGGATATGTTTGGAATAATATTAAACGTAAATTCAAAAGTTTGTTTAAATTGACTTTTACATACATTTGGGGACTAGCCATTGGTTAGCAGTGAAAAGTGTTCGCATTAAAAAGCCCCCCTGCATTAGGAAGCAGACGCGAAAAGCCACTTTTACCATTTAGATAAAACAGCTGTGCATTCCTAAAAGAGAATACTTCCAAGAATAAGATTGTGTATGTCAGCTTTTAATCGGTTGTTTTTATTCCCCATAAATCTTCATAAACTGGACTAAAATAATTTGAGACTAGACTCCAATATTAATAATATAATATGTTAATTCCTGAAGACATGTTAGAGCAGTCTTGTTATATGTGGGTAAAAAAAGTATGTCGGAAATTTTTTTTGCGTTCGTACTTAAAGTCATGAACACGGTCAAGAGGTACGAAATGGATTTCGTTTTGTATTTATTTCAACTTAATTTAAAATATGATTGAGTAAATTTTCTAGTTTACCATTGCTCAGAGAAAAGATTGAAACATTACGAGTTTCGTCACTCGAAGTAGTGGAACCCAAAAGGTGATTTTGCGTTTTACTCGAGCGTGTCAGAAAACCCTTTAGGGGGAATCCTTTCAAACTGTAATATACCCCACCAAATATGAACCCTTAATGAAGAGCCTTTGCCAAAACAATATGCGACCACAATTTATGTTGGAATATTCTAGTACATTTTATTTTATGTAAGGTGTACATAACGGTGGGCGATTGAACAGTGATTTTACAGTACTATAATTATAAATAGCTTTACAATTGAAATGAAGTAATAAACGTGCTTTTATTGGCAAACTTGTATGATTTTTAAACACATTTTAATCCCCAAATCTCAGTTGTGATTAAAATGCAAACAATCAAATATTTCCAAATACCGTCGCTGACTGAAACAGAAAATATATTAAAAAAAAAAAAACAAGGAATTGCTGGAGGATTTACATCTTTCTTTATATATAAAAAATCGACTGTATAAAACTTTGTCACCTTACTCGAAAACGCGTGGTATGTAACATAAATAATAAATAAATATATAGAGACTAAATGACACAAGGACCTCTATACCTAAGGTATACAACTTAATGCCTGTGTTATAGGTAACAAACGCCTGTTATAAACAAATATTTTTTTAATATTTTGTGGTCAAATAGTCAGTGAAACACGTATGTCAAAAACAGATTTATATTAATTTATTCCTAAGAGATTACATTTCATTTACATTTATAAGTACTTTTTGATGTTACGCGGTCTCCGTCCTATACACCCACGACTACGGTTGTGCCGACGCCTTCGACCGGTGTGCACGGCTTCACTTTGGAGTTCTCACAGCACAGAGGTTCGTCAGCTGTCATGTCGGCGTAAGACCATGGTTTGTTGCAGACCCTGTAGAATGCTGACAACTGAAAAGAACATTTAGTCATTCATATAAATTTGCAAAATACCCAACACGTCTGTAGAACCAGATGCTACTTTCAATGTTTCCGAACCAATACGATATAGGTATTTTCAAGAAAAGAGCATACTCATTTCTCATTGGCCGGCAAAGCATCTGCGAGCCTTCTGTCAACACAATTATTCATGGACGTTGGTGGGCACAAAATAAGTAAACCACCCTCCCGTTGGGCCAGTTAAAGAGGAAACAAAAATATTAGGAATTTTAATAGTAATTAAAAAAAAAAGATATCGCTGAAATGTACCTTCAACTCTTCCGCATCTTTAAGTCTATAGCACAAAATTTCTGGACCCTTGGCCTTCGTAGCTGTGGCGAGCGCTAGACACAAACTCTTGCAGGTGCCTTCGCCCTCCTCGTTACAGTTTACCACCAGACCTGGCGACTGAGATAGCAGCGGGGCGCTGCTTGCTTCAGGAGTCTGAGTAGGGAACCCACCGCAGGTACAGTTACCTTTTAGATCACCACTTGATGGTGTCACTCTGTAAAAACATTTTAGCTAAATTGTAAAGTAAACCGAATATAAAATAAATAGACACTTATATTTGATAGGGAAAAGCAGTGTTTCATGACGCATCTGCGAATGCCGGAAGGCATTGCAGTTTTCCGTGGGTGGCAGTAGTGAACCCCCTGAACGTCTGCTCCCCGTTTATAAAATAATAATTTATAGTTATGATATGTTTCCATATTCTAGAGATAGCCGGCTGGCATAACAATAATTAATAAACAAAAAACCCTTTTTTATTTATTTACATCACAATATCTAGACACAAACTGCGAGTAAA
>JANCMC010000008.1:1389924-1400066 GCA_024363005.1 Charaxes varanes
TTTTACGCGTTGGTAAAGTTTACTTCAATTTGTATGGAGATTGATCAGTATCACAACGTTACCGCTAGGCGGCGCTGGTCAATCTCGCTGTTTATTTTGAAGATTATAGAGGAGTAACAGCCGGGTACGTAGCAGCATTGTCAGGGCAGTATTTACTCGCGCTACAGGCCAGGCCCTGGGAGGTAGGCTGCACCTTGCTCTGCTTTTCCGACGTTCAATAAAGAATTAAAAAGAAAATGGTCTGCCTCATAAACAAAAGACTCCAACTCATTTAGTTGTAGGTGTAATAGCCAGCCGTGCGGCGGCCGTACCTTGATGACGCCCACGGCCACGGTCTGGCGCATGTCGCGCACGGCGAAGCGGCCGAGCGGCGGGAACTCCTGGAACGACTCCACGCACAGCGCCTTGGTGGGCACCAGCGTCACGATGGCCGCGTCGCCCGACTTGATGGACTTGGGCTCCACCTCCGTGGTCTTGCCTGCGCGCAGAGCGACCGTTAGCGTACCGACAGGCGGTAGAGACCGAGCCCGTCGACGCACGGCGGCGGGACGAGACTCGAGACGATTAGAACCGTAACGCAGTAGCCAGCGTTGGCCGATCTCAAAGGGCCTAGCGTGAACTTTTTGAACCGAAATAAGTAGACTAGTTGACTTTACTTAGGATGAGAATGTCCGAGCCAGGCCCACGGGAGGCAAGTCCTAAACGTGTTACGCTCGTAATCAGTGCTAAAGCAAACCGCGTGACGCCTAAGAAGGGTCGGCTCTGGGCGCACGGACATTTTCGTCCTTAGTAGAGTCGACCCGTCCCGTCGAAAAGTTCGAGTTAGACCCTTAAAATCACATTAAAATTGACAAGAATTGCGGTGCAGTTACCGGTCCTGCGGTCGCACTTCTCCTTGATCTCAGCGAACTTGCAAGCGATGTGCGCCGTGTGGCAGTCCAGCACGGGCGTGTACCCGTTGCTGATCTGCCCCGGGTGGTTCAGCACGATCACCTGCGACCATCAACCATACACCTCTAAATTGTGGCACTTGCCTTCTAGTTTGCACATATGCGTGTCTACCAGCTACACCTTCTGGTGTACACCTAGTAGTTACACCCACTTGAAATCATATGTTAAAAGCAATACGAGTAATACGCAAATATGCCTAATATTACTATCGGTAACTATTCAAGTAAGCAGTAGCTTATGCTAAAGGTGCACACGACAAAAGTTTAGGATTTAAATCGAGTAAAAATTAATTGATCACATCGATATCTATTATATTCAATATCATATACATCAAAACATATTTAGGCATTGCATAAACAATTTTTACCCGTCATAATTGCCTAACACTAAATACATTTTAGGATTGTTTACTTTCATTGAATGATAATATTACTCATTCTAAAAAAGTGAACAATTAGCATTGTAATTATGTAAAGATCGGTAGAACTATCGACCTATCTACCTACCATTAATTAGTTGCAGGGTTCTGTTGCGCAAACGGTTTACAAAACAAGTTCGGAATGTGACCCTAAATATCGTTCTAAACAACAACCTCTGATAGATGACTGGGTGTCGGTGTCGCAATAAATTCCGCGGTATTTCGAAACGTTACCGGTTTTGCGGTAATCAAGTTAAATTAGAGGTTTTGTAATATTACACTGCGAAAATCAATCTAAAACTAGACTTAGAACTAAAACAGTATAGTTACGATAACCCAAGAGTATATAAGAATAGGCAGAAATCTGCATGTTAAGGTTTGTTTCTCCGACCCGGCCGTGCTGAGCAAAGGTCGCGACCGTTCCTTACTGTAGTTGGAGGTGAGACGACAGCGTTGAGCGTCCTTGTCATATAGTATATATATGTCGTAAACAGGTATATAAAAATTGTAATTCACCAATTCAATAAAATCTTATTTAATTGATAAAGTTTAACAGGCTATCAAAAAAAGTAAAAAAAATGCTATGACTGATTTGATAAAAAAAAAACAAAATTCCCAGCAGTGAATGAATTAATCCCCATAGTTTAACTTTATCTAACATAGAGAGTCGTAAATCAAGCGATTATCCGTTTATCTCTTAATAATCGGTTTTGATTTAGTGAGTCTTACCAAGAAGTTGAAACGATTCTGTTTGTACCTTTTATTTATGATACAGTACTCTTTCATTTTATTTGGGTAGAGCTCAGTAGCGTAGCTCACCTTAGTCGGATCCCTACAAATTTGTTGGCTCAAAGAAAGTTACTAAATTAGGCGCCCGCTTAAGCAGAACAAAATATTCCTACTGAATCTGAATTAAACGTAGCACAACCTGTAATAACAGTTGTATTGTTTTTAAATATAATATATTATTTCAGTACAATGTGACTTTAAAATAAAACAGTTGGCCCAGCGGCAAGTAGTTATTTTTAAATAATGTTAAAGATCTATAAAAGATTGATGAGGGTAACATTTTAGAAATTTTTGGTTCCACACCTTCGGAGTCCATGTAGTCTGAAATTCTCGACCCTAAAATGTAAATATTTGTCGGTAGAGAGGGGGTTGGTAATAGAGGGTTTACGCGGTACCGTACCTGCGCCGTGAAGTCGGAGGCTCCCTTGGGCGGGCAGTTCTTGGAGTCGCCGGCCACGTACCCGCGACGCAACTCCTTCACCGACACGTTCTATGCGGACAATTTATGCTTATATAAGCAAGTTAAGAAAAATTAAATAACTTATACGATATACACTAAACTTTTAATCTAGTTGCCGAAGCCATATTTTTCAGATTAACTTTTTGGCAATAACTGCAACCATCCTGGCGGGCTCATGATTTCTGGTTCTCTTCATAAATTTATTCAATAATTCATAAATAACTTTATGTCCGCAATTGCCGAAAACACTCTCCCAGAAATATGTGATTAGCTTTTGGGTTTTATTTAAAGTCGCAGCTAGACGGGCAGTTTGGACGTTTTAATAGTAGAACAAACAATTTTAAATTGTTTGTTCTACTATTTATTATTATTCTTTTTTGTAAATTTTAGTTTGAATTAGCAGAAATTAAAACAGACGCCAGTCTTCATAGCTATTAAAGTGTATACACCTATTATACTTAGTCTATAGTCGATAAAAGATTTTATTAGGTCTTGCGCACATGACAATCGAATGAAGATATTTGAGACAAAAGAGAAAGCAGTACAGCAATAGTCAGAGATTTTTTTAATAAACAATTTATTGCCTTTCGTTTCATAATCAAAGGTATCTATTATTTTAATCTTCACACATGGTTATCATCGATACGACTTTATCTTTATTATTTCGTAAATAATAATTGATCATTTAAAAGCAGTAAAATTAATCTATTACGTATAATTAAAAGGGATGCGTCCGTCTGTAATTTCCAAGTAGCTGTCTCTTTTAGGTTTGTTCTACATCAGTCTTTTAAAATTTTACTTTATCGATATTTCTGTTTGTCTATGGGAAAGAGTTTTAAATAGTATTTTTCGAAAGAGGAGTAATTCAAATTTTTTATTTCAAAAAAAATCGAAAGAGTAAAAAGTAAAAAAAATATTCATACAATGAGTTTTGTTTTTGTGAAAGTTCGTTTCAAAGGCAGAAATAAAAAGAGGGAGGTTGCGGTATTTAACATTTCAAAAGAGTTTGAACATAAAATCGCAGCCGTCAGCTAGTTTGCAATATTTGTATAATATACATCATTTTTCTAGTTACATCAACGACCACGTATAAATAGAGCCAAATGTGTAATTTCAGCATTTCAAAGTACAATTAGGATGAGAATTGGAAGTGGGAATGGAGTTAGAATTCGATTGGGAGCTCACCTTGACGTTGAAGCCGACGTTGTCGCCGGGCATGGCCTCCTGCAGCGCCTCGTGGTGCATCTCCACGGACTTGACCTCCGTGGTGATGGCGGCCGGCGCGAATACCACCACCATGCCTGCGCGGGGCGCGGTCAAAGTCAAGTCAAATTATCCTTATGGTGTTAAAAATAAATTGGACTTTGATTTTCACTGGATATCTCAGGACAGGTTATCCTAGTGAGATATCCAGGGTACAAATATTCAGTGTTTCCCACGCTTGTTGAAAATATTGCACACAATGGAATTTGTAACTTTGAATGCAAATTAATGTAAGGTAAAGTACAGAATGTGACACAGTTTATAAATAAAAGCCTGTCTTATTTTTCTTTTCGTTTTTAGAAGAAAGTAATTATTAAAGAAAAGGTCAAACTACCTTAATGCAATTTAGTCGTTTTGTAATAAACCCAGAGGGCACCAGGGGCGAGCGTAGAAGGGTGCGAGAAGCTCGTATATACATGAATTTATAAGAGTTCCTCGCACGCAATGCAGTGTAGGTTATTTATTTTGTTATTGCTCAGATATAATTTTCAGTAAAGCAGAAGTACTTCTCCTGACTGCGACATCTCGTCTTATCGCTACTGTGTGCGAAGTTTGTGTAAGTCTGTCTGTAGTCTTTTTAGTGAAAACGAGTGTGTGCGTATTTGTGTGTGTGTTTGGCGAACTGACCAGGCTTCAGGATGCCGGTTTCGACACGACCGACGGGCACGGTGCCGATACCACCGATCTTGTACACGTCCTGCAGCGGCAGACGCAGCGGCTTCTCCGTGGGCCGCGACGGGGGCTGGATAGCGTCCAGAGCCTGCCCACCACCAATATACACGCTCAAATGTCACCAATATAGACGCAAAGTGCCATCAATATTAAGTGCAATGTAAAGCACGCAATAGCATTAGCCAACTTTACTCCCGCAAGATCCCGAGCCTTCGGATAGTGCAGTTAAGCAGTTAGTTAGTGTCGACGGTCCATTGCAAACGGATAGAACCGCCTAATTGTGTATCCCTTAGCCAAATATACCCGACAGTAGTTCTTTATCAAAAAAAGATCAGGAACAATAGTTCATTAGGGAGCAAATTTTCATTTATCACATATCTTCTGATACTCAAAAGTCAATAACTCCCCTGGCTATTTATTTTTTTGCGATATATGGTCTACCTCTTGAACCGTGACATCTAGTGGCACAACCCCAGTGTGCTGTCTGCATGCCAGCTATAAATGGCACGAAGCCTCCGTAACAAACGATACCGTGACGTCATTACTCTTACCTCGATGAGCGTCTTGCCCTCCACCTTGCCTTCCTTGCGGTCGATGGTCCACCCCTTGAACCACGGCATCTTGTCGGACGGCTCCAGCATGTTGTCCCCGTGCCAGCCGGAAATGGGCACGAACGCCACGGTGGCCGGGTTGTACCCTGACACCAAATCATAGCTACTCGCATACCCCTTTTCTTTACATTTAAATTTGAATATGTCAGCACTATATTTTAATTTTTTTTTTAAACTGTTTTTGTGTTTATTTGAAATAATCCTCCGAACAACTCCGAGGAATTAGACGAAAATATTCCTACTACAAAAAAATTGGCACATGTAATTGACTTTAATAATGATAAGGCTTATATTTCACTAAACTAAATTAAATCACTGGATATTAAACTTACCGATCTTCTTAATGTATGAAGACACTTCCTTCTTGATCTCCTCGTAGCGGGCCTCGTGGTAGGGAGGCTCGGTGGAGTCCATCTTGTTGACACCGACGATCAGCTGTTTGACGCCGAGCGTGAAGGCGAGCAGCGCGTGCTCGCGGGTTTGCCCGTTCTTGCTGATACCGGCTTCAAACTCTCCGGTACCGGCAGCCACGATTAGCACAGCGCAGTCAGCCTAATAACATAAAGCCATTGGCTAGATTGTGTCTTCTTCGTATTCTTCCCTTCTCTCTGAATGCACTGACTTCCACTGTAGATGCAATTAGGCCCTAAGTACACATTTATTGTGTATTACTCTAACAAACATCGTGATCCGATCCGCGCGGAGATATTTACTAGTAAAGTTGTTTTCCCATTACGATTAGTAAAAACGTAACTAATGTTGGCATAAACTTAACATAACTAATTCCTAGAAATAGTTGTATTGATTTG
Source organism: Charaxes varanes (assembly GCA_024363005.1). Taxonomy (NCBI): domain Eukaryota; kingdom Metazoa; phylum Arthropoda; class Insecta; order Lepidoptera; family Nymphalidae; genus Charaxes; species Charaxes varanes. The sequence goes on from JANCMC010000008.1 coordinate 1,395,898, forward strand.
AGAATTCAGATGCTGATTACGTGTTATATGTGTGATGTAAATATGCATAATTGTAGTGAACAGTGCTTACCTGCGAGGTGCCCGTAATCATATTCTTGATGAAGTCCCTGTGACCAGGGGCGTCGATAATGGTGACGTAGTACTTGGCAGTTTCAAACTTCCACAGCGCGATGTCTATGGTGATACCGCGCTCACGTTCAGCTTTTAACTTATCCAGCACCTAGTTTTATTTTCGTCTTATTAACCGACCTTTGGTTGAAGAGATTTCTAATATGGAGTAAGAAAGTGAGGGTAGTTATGGAAATTAAGGGGGCTTACCCTTCAGGGGTCATGATCTTTTTACGCGTCCAAGTTGGGTTGTAACTTGAGAGGTAACAATATATGTTATAGGTCGCAATAATAACAAAACTTGTTGTTAGCTAGAAGCACACTGACCAATCCATTTTACTTATCGGGATTGTTTGTGATGTAGGACTATTGCTGTTGCTAAAGGATCCAAGTTAAACTGAGCACTATTTTCTAGGACTAGCAATTACAAAAATCTGTTTGGTAGAAGAGAGCTGCTATATTATTAAAATTGTTTAACATTCCCTATTAAATGATACTTACCCAGGCATATTTGAAAGAGCCTTTGCCCATTTCTTGGGCCTCCTTCTCAAACTTCTCGATGGTACGCTTGTCTATCCCACCGCATTTGTAGATGAGATGGCCGGTGGTGGTAGACTTGCCAGAGTCGACGTGGCCGATGACAACGATGTTGATGTGCGTCTTTTCCTTACCCATCTTGACGAAGTTATCGGTACCAACAGACAGAGATCTAACAAAACATTGTACTCCTTAGTTCATACATATTATTTACTTCTACAACTACTTAAAAATAATATAAATTGGATACACATATTATTCCCAAACCATTCCTTTCCAAAACTATAAAAAAATTGAGCTTTATATACTTTAACGGATTCAAGGTATTATTACACTATTTTATAAACCTTTACTACCCGTTGCCTGCCCACATCCCAAACTCTATAGTCGATGGCCGTTTTTACCGTATAGGGGACTCGCACAGAAAAGCTTTCAGCTTTTATATACTGAGGAAGTTTTATTCACGGATTCATGTCAAGTAAATACTTTTCTGCCGGGCATAGATTTCCACCTAAAAACGCCTGATCAACATTTTTATTTGTCCGTAAAGGTCAATATGATTGATATTGAGTAGATTACATTAGATTTTCTCAGTGTGACCCAATGCGGTAGTGGAGGCGCCGTGCCGCAGCGCGCTGTCTGTTCCTGCTTCTAATGTCAACATTATACAACAGCCAAGTCACCGACGCGTTGACCTTTATGCGCAGGTTGTGTAAATTGGTAAATATTTTAACTTTATAAATCATACATGCATCCATAGTAAAGCCTTTCATATAATTTTAGGTATACTTTATAATACGAGTAAATTATCCCAATAGAAAAATGCGTGTCGAAATGGCCTATTGTTTTCGATCCGGTTTTTGTTCCGTTTCATTGGTTGTTATAGGTATTTTTCATTAGAGGTACTGTCTGTAATCCGGTCTTTGTATAATCCGGACTACCGATTCTACTAACATAAATTTGTTTTTTTTTTTTAACTTTTTATTTTAAAGAAGAAGAGAAGAAGAAAACAGTAGTTTTCGTTTTTAGTCTATTAACATCTTATACGTATATTAATGTTTCGTCACTTTAAATTGGATTATTGTAGTTATTAGAATAGGGCAAAGTCATCTGAATAAGCAGTCGTTTTGTAAGTATAATAAAAATAGTTCTATAATAAATATGCAATATTTTGTAGATCATGTAAAATCTTGGTACGTTTACAATTAATTTCACTTTTGGAAAATGTTTTGAACTAATAGTTTATAATCAGACACATTTAAAAATCCGTCCGACGTCTCCAACAAGTTTATCGGATTACCGAAGGTTTGGGTTTTTTTTCGTACTGGACAAACAAACTTGCCTTAGAACCATTTAGGCCACAATAAATGGGTCGATCTCAAGTTATTAAAACGGATATTAATGAATTAGGCATTTGTAATTACAATAGGTAGCACATACTCAATAATTTTATCTGTTTTTTAATATCAATCATAACTTTTATATGGCTCCTGGTATTAGTAAAATATTTTACACGACTTTTAAAATAGGCGTATAAGGCGTAAAAAAGGTTCTGTTCTTCACAGTAGTAATAAGACCGTTAATTTTTTTTTCAAAAGTGAGACGAGAGACGCCATTAGCAATATAAAAACCTATTCATTATTTTTATTACTATTATAGTGTAATGCATATTTCTCAAATGAATATTATAGATTTGTATTAGAATCACCTACTACCGTAGTACGTATTTACCAGCCACATTATCTACAATCTAAGCGGACCCTGTTACTTCTACACCGGGATAACGCTAGGACGAAGAAAAAGAAGAATTGGTACGTGTTTACCTACCGGACATCTTTTACTAAGTTTTTACTGATTATACGTTCCTAAAGCATTGTTTGCTTTAGAATACTAATACTAAGTTTTCGATTTTATTACTTCCATAAAAGGAGCTGTAATCAATTATTGTTTTTAATTTATAATACAGATAATCAAGCAGGCTTTTGTTGAATAGTAAAGATTTTAAGAAAATAACTTCCGTTTTGATATTATTGTAAGTAAAATTAGATAATTTAGATATATGTATATGCACACTGGCTACTTACGGCTAGTGTTATCTAGTAGATAGTAATCTACTAAGTAAGTTAGCGGACTTCACATAGGACCATAAAATCATCTACAAGTTCACTGAAAAGCGTACCATGTTATTATATTAAGACGCAATATAATTCATACGTTTACGTTTACTAACGTCCGATATTTACGAGAGACTCTTGTTATTCTGCCTAAAAACGCCCCATATATATATATAGGACCCACTAAATCGCAAAATAATATAGACCTGAGAAAATTTCTTAAGTGCTCATTCAAAAAAAAATCTTACTAAAAATTCAAAATCTCAAGTCATTATAATTTAGTTTCGATTTTACAAGTGTTTGTAACTTCAACTGCTTCCCCTGAAAACTAACGCTTTAGCAGAGAGTACTTTCTTCTTCGGATGAGACAATTTATATAATTATTCTTGAATTTGGATTGGACCGGATTTGGCCATAATTAATTAACAAGGTATAGAAGTAATAAAAACGTATCAGGAAATGCGATATATGTTTAAATGTACGACATTAAAATTCTGCGCGGAACCAGGATGTATAAAATCGATAAAGCTAAGGCTCTCCCAGCGCCTGCCAAGGCCTTGGTAGCTCTTGAGTATTATGAAACGTCATATAAATCACAGTTGGTCTCATTAAAAGACAATTTTGGACAAGTACCTACTTCCCGTATCGCTACTTATGTTAATAGACCGAGAACAACTTTCAATTAAACCTTGCAAATTATGTTTAAATTACATTAATTAAGTTAAGCTTAAGTCTGGTTTATTTTATAGATCTGTAATTAAAGAAAATTTAAAAGAAATACCTATATATTACATATATATAGTAGATGCATCATAATACAATTTAGATTCCTTAATGGTAGAATACGTAAGGACTGATTCTTAAGAAACACCTTGTTATGCTCTAATAAATCACAAAAATAAACGGAATGAAAAAAAACTCCAAGACAAACTTGTCCGAAAAATTCCTTATAATTCATTATAATAGAAATTCCTTTACCTTAATGAAGCTCAATTTTCTTTTGTCCTTATGCAAGTTGATTATTAATTAAGCACTTATATTTGATTGTTATGTATTTTACAGACTAACAATGTATGCACTGCCTAGTCTCTGAAAATACACAAAGTGGGAGGCTTCGATTGAACTGGCAGCAAAGCTCCGGGACGAGCTGGTCCGGGCGTGCGCAGGACGCTGGGACATCGATACAGCCAGCCTTCCACCTAAATATAGCACACCCGCGACCAACTCCCACAACATATATATTACATCTTCAATAACTCACAATCGATTTTCTCAACACCCACATACATATTCCATCTATAGAGATGAAACGCAAACTTGGCGTTTATACGCTCATCTTGAAGCTTTTGGTTATATTCAAAGCATAATACATAAACTGTTAGCCAAATTATGTCGCGAACTTAAAGTATT
>JANCMC010000008.1:1555021-1568278 GCA_024363005.1 Charaxes varanes
CCATGACATGCATGAGAAACTAAACTACTTTGCTTTCATTCGCGGATTAAAGCAAAGTAGTTTAGTTTCTCATGCAATTAAATTTTGTGTATAGTTTAAAATATAGTACGCAAGTATAAAGATTTGTGATACTTTAAATGCATACCTAAAAGATCTCTAAACTGAGAGAGAATACTATCAAAATCTGTCCATCTTTTGGTCTATCTACTTTTTTGTTTCAATAAAAATTGTTTACGAAAGGCCCCGAAACATATTGCCGCCATTATAGTTCGGGAGAGGACAATCCCACCTTTTGTCTATTGCACTATAAATATAAATAAATAAATATGTTCAGGACTATATGACATACGGACGTCAGTTCCTAAGGTAGACAACTTAATGCCTGTGGTATAGGGCACAGCCGTCTGTTATACACAAATATTTTTTATTAGAATATATAATTACATACATATGGATAATACATCCAGCCTCGAGGCGGGAATCGAACCCACGATCCCCGGAGCAGAAGGCAGGGTCACTGCCCACTGCGCCAACGGGCCAACTATAGTGACTTAATTTCTTTAAACTAAATTATTAATCACTCTTAGCAACAAATTATTATTTTGCATCCATAACAAACAAGTAAGCAGTCACGTTTGTTATTTTAAATAAGCAATATTTTCATAACTTTGAAATTTCAGTTCAATGACTTTCCGCGTGCAACTGAAATATTATTTATATTTAATACGAATCTTCAGTTCTTGCCAACATTTATATAGCGCTATAATTTTTGTTTATTAAATATTTTAGGGTTATGTTTTCGCTTTCAAATTTCTGTAGTAATGCCTTATAGTTTCGCTCCGTCCGTCTGTCTGTCCGCAAGTTGGTCCCCGAGGATTTTAAAATTCTTAGACGTAGAGATTTAAAATTTTCATACTTATAGAACAAGCTAAAAACTCAGTAGTACAACAAAATAACTTTATTTTGAACCAAATTGGATAACAAATTTTAAAGCTATTAAAAAAATATAAGTTTATCACGATTCAGATACGGAACCCTTCTTTATAAGCGTGACATGACACGCTCTTGGCCACATATTTTTTAGCTCAAGATGGTAATAACATCCAACATACTTAAAAGTATGAGTAAATATATATTTTTAATATGAATATAATTTAATTATTATTTAGATAATAAATACAAATAATATTCACTAAATTAACCAAATTAATATTCATTTAATACAAAGTATTCAGTTAAATAAATATACGGGACTATATGACACACGGACGTCTGTTACTAAGGTAGACAACTTATTGCCCGTGTAACTGTCGCCTGCTAGTCACAAATGTGTTTTTTCTTTGAAATATGGAAATTCATACATATAGATAATACACCTAGACTCGAGTCTAGGTATATTATCTATATGTATGTTCTGGGTTCATTCCCGCCTCGAGGCGGGAATTGAACTCAGAACAATTTCCTCTAATAAAAGAGATTTCAGCAAACATAGGTGGTAGGTAGATAGATGGTATATGCGGTGCTGAACTGAAAGTACATCAACAAATTCAAAAGTGAAAAATTTTACCTAAAAATTTTCTTAAAGATTTAATTTGAAATTCCAAGTACAAATGACGACAGCGAAATACAAGCTCCAACATCAGCCACACATAAATAAAAAAATATCGAAAACTACCTACTTATCTCGTCCTTGTCACTATAAATTTTAAATTTCCTAATGAAATACCTAAGAGTTATAAGTATTTTAGTCATAAATAATGTTCCCAAGCGAGGGTTATATATAACCACTTAACGTGACGATAAGACGTTTTTCGTTAATTAGGCACGAGTTAATGAGTTACTTATTAAGTGATAGAGTTTGAAGTTACATAATACATGTTTACTTAAATATCTCGTTTAAAAAAGAAAATGTTTTCTGTAAAATCGCTTTATGGACAATAATTTTACGCGATAACACCGAACGTTTAGGCCGATCATACTTCACTATCTTGCTTCACGCTTGTTTACTGCGCTTGCATTTGTGTGCTCGGCTCAAGTGGAACGTGACAATGAGTCATGCTTTTTCGTGCCCACAACTGACGTTTATCTATTTATAAGATACATTCTAACTTAGCCATACGTAATGACCTGGCGAAAGGTATAATTATATAAATATGACTTCATACATAGTCGTTCACAGATTAAAGAAACAGAAAAATTATCGTATACGCCAACAAGAAAAGATTGCCTTGAAATTTATTTACATCAAGCATTGTACAAGTTTTGATCCACTTAAGGTCATCTTTTGTTTACACATAAGTACCTTGTTGCGCTACCCGACACTATTCTCTATCTGTGCAAAGAACAGGAAAATAATCGCTGTTAATACTAATAATAATATTTATGTTACTACACTTTCCTCTTACTAGCATCTACTTAGTTATTAAGATAATTCGCTATCAGACGGTTGTTGATTGTGTTAAATAACACAGATTTAAACGACTGCAATATATTTTTAAACAGTTTCGTACTTCTCTGTAAATTTTGAGCGTTTCGTGATAGCTCTCTTAAAAGAGCAGTTTTTGAATCTTAGTTTATCTTTAGTGATACTATATGCCGCTTCCGTTGAAAATGGTAAGTGAATGTGTGAATTAAAAAATATTTTAGAATAGAAAATACGTCACGCACGATTTAAACCAGCGTGTTTTGAGAAACGCCCAAAAATTTTTTTCGACTAATGCTTTTGGATGATTTCACTTAAGTTATATGTAATTGTATATTTAATATCTTATTAATGTCAACGATATATTTTGACATCCTTATCATTTAGTAAACTCAATATTTGCTATTTCATAATAACACTTAGCGTTTAATAATATTTACTTATTATTTCTCTTCATTTCTTTGCACATGTATTCAAGTACAAGAATGTTTTTCATGGACAGATTGACGTAAATAAGTAATACGAGTAATATAATAGATTAGTGCAATACAGAAATTATTTCGTAATGTCAAGCGTAAGACAGTTAAGCAAACATACCATATACCTAAAATTACATAAAGACATAATCGACTAACCAACAAATATATGAGGATTCATTTATTTGACCCACTTGATCTAATGATTCTTTGGTATTGATAACCTCATTTTATCTTACAGAGTAACGCAAAACTATTGAGCATCACTGGTCTAGTGGTACTTTTAGTTGCTGGCGGCTTAACTATCGTATTAGCTGTACCTGCAAATAATACAACCAGGAATGTTGAACGTCAGTCCTGCTCACCTTTAGTAATAGCCCACCGTGGAGCAAGTGGCTATGTTCCGGAACACACCCTGGGCTCTTATGCACTCGCCATCACCATGGGCGCAGATTACGTGGAACCAGATCTCGTTATGACGAAAGACGGGTATCTGATAGCTAGACACGACAATGAATTGGGTCTTACCACAAATGTTGCGCAACATCCAGACTTTGCGCCTCGGTACCGAACTCAAACAATCGATGGAAATAAAGTAAGCGGCTGGTTCACTGAGGACTTTACGTTGAGTGAAATTAAAAGTTTGAGAGCCATCGAACGTATTCCCGAGATCAGACCAGGCAACGCCAGAATGGATGATACCTTTATGATCCCGACTTTTCAAGAAATAATTGATCTGGTGAAAGGCATGCAAATCAGCCATAGTCGGTCGATCGGAATCTACCCAGAGATCAAGCACAGTAGTCACTTTAAAAGTTTAGGCTTACCTATGGAGCACACTGTGGTTAACATCTTCCATAGGAACGGTTACATGGACTCAAATTCGCCTGTTTACATCCAATCGTTCGAAATTAGTAACCTAAAAGAATTAAAAGAGATAACTAATCTTAAATTGTTACAACTGTTTGATGCAAAATCGATGCAACCAGCTGACCAACAGATACTCCGTACAAACCTCACGTATGGTTCGATGTCTACACCGGCAGGATTAGCAGAAGTAGCAAAGTATGCCTCAGCCGTTGGACCAGACAAGACCTATATAATACCTCGCAATGAAGATGACACTTTGGGTGAACCTACAAGTTTTGTGGAGGATGCTCATAACGTCGGTCTACAGGTTCATCCTTATACCTTCCGCGCTGAGAACAATTTCCTTCCCAAAGAATATCAGAGCTCTGATCCTTCGAAAGCTGCAATAGGTGATCTTAGAGGGGAGCTGCGAAAGTATATTGAAGCCGGCATTGATGGTCTGTTTTCAGATCAACCAGACATACCTTTAAGTATTCGTGGGCCATGTATTAATACCTAATATAATATATTGCTATGTAAAATAAGATATTAAATATTTTTTTGTACAAATCTTAAGTTATAGTCAATCTATAGATAAATAAAAGCAAAAGGTCACCCACACGGAATCTCGACAGCTACGGGACGTACAAAGATGAAATTCGGCAGGGCCGTAGATTTTAGTTAGTAGGCTCCCGCTAAGAACTTGCGACAGGACTTGATTAAGGGGGTCTAAGGGGTCTCGCAACTTTGCCCGAAATGTTTCATTTTTTGCTACAAACTTGAATTAAGGCAGAGAGGTAGTCAGTAGACGTAGGTAAATAACGTTTACTATGCATTGGCCGACTACACCCTTATAAGTTTCAGATTAAATTCCACAAATATTTATAGTGGATACAACAATCTATCTCTTAATCAATACATGTATACAAAAGCGGAACGTACAAAGATGAAATTCGTCATGGAGGTAGTTTATAGTTAGTCGGGGTCCGCTAAGAACGTAATTTGCAACAGGGCCGGATTAATGGGGTCAAAAAGGGATCTCAAAACTGTTACCCATCTTGTGTACGGTTAGAACAATAAAACAATTTAAGACTTTTCGCCTGTCTGTTTTATTTTACAGCTATTCTTCGAAACAGCCAAACCGATTTTAATGGACCTTTCAAAAGCATATAGCCAATTCTATAAAGGATTCCTTATTAATGGCAGAAGAAATAGTGACAAAAAATATTAAAATTTCATCTATTTTTACGCGGATAAAGTCGCGGATAGCTGCTAGTCTTAATATAAGAATTTGTTAATTTAAATGCGGCTATAAGTTGTGATCAGTAAAATATGATCAGCGCATTATTAGTGGAGTTATATTCATAGCATTCAGGCAGAAGATCGATCTAAAATTCGAAATTAAAAATTCTAAACTTTAACCTCAAGCTCCAGTAAGTTGACACATCCACATCTAGCACAAGCTTTTGAAACAACCATATTTAATGTATTTCTAATATTGAAATAACTGATGTCATATCAGGCGTTTTAACAGTTTAAAAAAAAAGAGGTTCATAATTGGATAAAATTATTAAATTCCACGCGGATGTCGCCACAGACGAAGCTAGTCAATTCAAATTCAAATTTCTATTATAAAATGTTTCTTTTAGTATGTACATTAAGACGGAAACCGGATTATAGAGGTGAGAGATATGATCGATAAGAAATTAACTCATACTCACCAAAACGTATAAAATTGTCTGTTTGTGTGTTTGTAAACGTCAAGATTTTTGACCTGGCCATATTTTCCTCACAATTGTTACAATGGACCAATAGTTATGGCAGTTACCGATAGGTGGCGCTTTTCATGAAATAATACGCAAGCTTGTAAATTAATGATATGGTATGGCAGTGCTTAAAGTTTTAACTTCAATAGGAATAATTTAATTAATTAAAACTTGTACTTTAAAATAAAGATAAATTGGAAAAAACAAGTTATCATTTATTTCCAAAGTATAAATTACCAAAGTAACAACTGGATGGATTTCCTTAATATTCATTGTTCAGAGATAGTAAAATCAGAAAGTCAGGATTAAAAAGTAATTTATTATAAGTTACAGATTATCTGATAAAATATTTTTTATTTTTAAATCACTAGAAGCAATGGAGAAGCGAGGACGGCTTGTTAGTCTAATATTATGCGTGCTTTGTATTACCTCAGTTGTCAGAAGTTACAAGCAAAGAGATAACTTTAAAAGGCGTGGTCCTGATGACTGTAAACCAGTGGTTGTCGCTCATAGAGGAGCTAGTGGCTATGTCCCAGAGCATACTCTTGGTGCATATGCTTTAGCAATTACTATGGGTTCCGACTACGTAGAACCCGACCTAGTTATGACCAAGGACGGGCACTTGATTGCACGCCACGAGAACGAACTATCACGCACAACTGATGTGGCCGAAAGACCGGAGTTTGCTTCGCGTCGACGAACGCAGAGAATTAGCGGTAAATTTGTTAACGGTTGGTTTTCAGAAGACTTTACACTAAAGGAAATAAAAACATTAAGATCAACCGAGGTTTTCCCAAATATAAGACAAGGAAATGTTCGAATGGACAAGTCTCATGATGTGCCAACTTTTCAGGAATTAATCGATTTAGTTAAAGCTTTAGAAATAAGTGAGAATCGCACTATTGGTATCTACCCAGAATTGAAGTATGGCAGGCATTTTCAACATATAGGCTTACCGATGGAACAGGCAGTAGTAAATGTATTTCGCAAGAACGGCTATGTCGGCAAAGAGGCACCAGTTTACATTCAATCTTTCGAAATCAATAATTTAAAAGAGCTGAAAGAGATTACTGACCTTCGCTTACTGCAATTACTTGGTACAAGATTCAATAGACCCTATGATCAAGTCGAAATTGGTAATAATATAACTTATGGAGATATGGCAACTCCCTCTGGACTAGCAGATATCGCTAAATACGCCTCTGCCGTAGGTCCTGAAAAATCTTACATTATTCCCCGCAGCATTTGGAATAACCTTCAGGAACCAACGTCTTTTGTTGTCGATGCTCATAAGGTAGGATTACAAGTGCATCCATGGACTTTTAGAGCAGAAAATACATTTTTACCGAGAGAGTTTCAAAAAGGTCATAACATTTTTGATTTAGGAAATCTTGAAGGTGAAATAAGAGCTTTTTTAAAGACTGGCATAGATGGTTTATTCATCGATCAGCCTGATGTACTAGTTCGTGTTAGAGGTGCTTGTTAATGTAAATTATAGATTAAAAAACATAACTTATTTTAAATTTAATTAAACGCTTTCTTAAAATACATGTTTTATTACTTATCTATCAACTTACATTTGGAATACTTTCTATACGTTATTAAAAGTTTGCAACAGAATGATAAAAATTATTGCAAATAAATTATACATTGTGGTTTAATTTACAGCTGATTATACCAAAACTTTTACATGTGTCGATAAATGTTTAACCTCCTCATGTTTTGGTCAATAGCTTAGTACTGGTCGCGTATTCACTCGAATCAGTGGTGTGGAATAAATGGACAAAAGATCTGTCTTTTTTTACAAACATCCAAAATAGTCCTGTCCAGAAGCGCAAATATGAAATACTGATACTTGCAGTATCAAGTTGATAAATTATGTTAATACAAATACATTTTTTTTTCAATCCATTGAATCATACATTGAGAGCAACTTCACATATTGTTAATAATAGCAGGAAAATATTTATCAAAAAAATAAAATTTAACGTATTGTCAGTACATGAACCAAACAGCAGTAGCATAAGTAGTGACAATAGAACCTATCGACAAAAGCTCTCAGGATCCTGCTAGAACAAGTCCGAACCCTGCGCACCAGAGATGCGCATCAAGATCCTGAAAGTATTGTTATACTGTATACGAAGACTTTTATACTGTCAAAGAAAGTGGAAAGAGCTGTTTTAACAGTTGTTAAAAACGAGCAAACCTTCATGCAATCTTACCCTAACAATCTGCGTTCCGTCTCTATATCTGCATCGTTTTTCAGTTTAGAGCACTTGCCCCAAGTATTGTTCTACTGTCCTAAGAGGTGGACCGTTCACTTTAGTAGGTGGTATAGTAGTATAATAGTGACTTTCCTTTCACCTGAAAGACCATGCATTCGATTTGCCTCATGCCGGAGCCAGATGCATCTTCATTTGAATCATAATTTCCAAAAGAATACGTGGTTAAACTGTTCAGGGCTCGGACAGTAGTGGCTCAGTCACTTTTTTTCGGTACAATTTGTCAAGACCATTTTTCTCAAGAACGCGTAGTCATACAAAGTTGGAATGAATACCAAATACTGTGGTCTGCGCTCCCTTGGAGGCGTGAAAAGCGTTTATACAATCATGAAAAACTTGGATATTGCCACTAAAACAGTTATTATAATGATTCCAAAGTCTGTTTACAGAATATTCAATTGATATCGAAGGGCATGGGGTGTAATAAAAAAATGCACCATTAAGGCTCATGGCAACATCCAGATTCATAATCTGCATGCTTTTCGGAATCCAAAACTATTCACAAAATGCGGTCCTCATATTCTGCATGCTCAAGTCCACCCAGAGCGTCGACTACACTCTTAGCGGCAATATATCGTCTGACTAATATAATATTTTTGAGGCAGATGCCATCAATATGGCAATCGAACCTGCGTGCTGCTTAGCATATCATCAGTGTTTTGATATGTAAGTTGAAGAACTTAGGAGTGGTTAAACCCCCCTGCCTCACCCCTCAATCTAACTCGTACGGTTTCTACATATTGAACATGTATAGTAGTAATCCAGTAGAAATCGCCTCATTGTATTTATTTTAATACAAAATACACTTTCAATTCCTTTCAACTTTTTCAACAATATATCAAATCCTTTAATGTGGATTTTTATGAAATTAGAATTTAACAGGGACCCAGAATATATGTGATTACTCTAATTATTGCAGGTTCATTTAAAATACCAATCAGTGACAACAATTTATAAATAAAATACGTGTAATTTTAAAATTTTGAAATCAATTCTGAAAAGTAACTGGTAGATGATGTGTTTATGTTAAATTTACTTTACAGTTACAGCATTTTTGCTTTTCCCTATGCCCGAGCCAGACATAACTCAAAACGTTTGTACATTTTTGTCCTTGAAGTCCACAAACTTTAAAAAAATTTGTGAAGTTACATAAAGTCTCCGGCCACACTACATAATCATTCAAATGAAGCTGTCTAGCTCCGGCATATAAAGCTAAATAATTAGTCACAAACCTTACATCTATGACGTCTGCTATAAGTGACGTTAGTAAATTCCTCTTAAATAATTACATACTCTTTGATTAAGATATTTTTATAAATTTTTGTCGTACTATATATTTAATGAGTTAATAATAAATTACGAAATACTCATTTACTTAAATAATAAAGCCATCCTTCCACAATGTTTCCACGATATGTAGCCGTGATAAATACATAGCTACATTGACATCGTTAGGAAACAGACGCGCTTAAGTTCTAAGATTATTTATATACGTTTACAAATACTTAAGAATGGGTATGTTTTGTATTTCACTTTGTATTTGATAAGTTTTAAGAGTGTAAGGTGCATATAATAATGAAAACAATATCACAGTGTTTATTATGTAACAAAAATAATAGTTATTTTATATCATTGCAACAATTTAATTCACAGTAGTAATTACTGCTGCTACACACTGTTATATTGTTAAATATACGTACTAGCTTTTTTCCGCGACTTCGTCCGAGTGAATTTACTGATTATTAAGATTTTGAGGGCTTGTATTTTATGTGCGGAACCCTAATGATTTTCAAAAACTTATGTAGGTCAATCCTTGTAAAATCAGCTATCTACTAGTGAAGATCCCGTCGCAAAGAGAGAATACCCGAAGCAAACTGACAGACAGACAAAAAAAAATAACTTTGTTATTTTTATTATTTCATATGAAGTACGTTAAAATATACTGTTTGTATAGATTTATACCTCTCTCTGTCTTTCCGATTAAGCGAAACGGCTTACTCAATTTTAATGAAAATTTTTATCACAGATACAGAGGTGTCTTAACCTACCCTGTTGGGCTATATGAATCAAAACTAAATACGCGAAATGATGCTTCTATGCGTTATCTCTGTTGTAGCGGCAACGACGTAACATCCGTAAAGGGGCTCGATTCAGACTCGTTGGACTAACGTCGTGCTCATGGCTATAAGCTAACACAAACTTAAAGAAAAACGGTTAACTGGTAGGGTAACGGGAGTATTTCAAATTTAAATGCCATTAAACTTTTAAAAAGGTTTTATTGATTAAAGAGATTAATCTATTCAACCGTTCTGAACGAGTTTTTCAAATTTTTGCATATCGCTAAAGTCATTTCATTCAATGTCTTTCTAAAGTTTTGTTATCCTTTCATTTCTTTATTAGTCGCAGTTATTAGTAGTTAGTGTTTTATATTTTTTTTTTTTTTAGAAACTCAGTCAAAAGGTCTAGTACGAACGGCATCTATTTGAAATATTCTGAATTTCTAAAGTATCGAACAAATCTGCACTTATAAATATTTTTTCACTTTTCCTTTCTTTCTTTTCTTTTGGACCTACCCTGTAATAAGGAGAATGAAAAAAAAAGAGAATTTATATCGGTGCAGCTGTTTTCAAGTTTTTGCAAGAGTAACGAACAATGATTCATTTATATATGAGTTATTTTTATTCTGGGCACAGGCTGTAAAATTTAAGTAGGCTATCACTTGTGTCATTTTTAGATTTAACACTTGCGTAAATAAATTGTGTAACGACTAAAATTTTTGTTTAAATAAAAAAAATTACAAACATGTTGTTCATTTTAGTAAATCCATTATTGAGTTATTATATAGACCTATTTCGAGATTATATCTATTTCTAAACCAATAAGTAGCACTCGCGGAAAATTTCACAAACGGAATATTGACAAGGATTTTAGCAACTTCGTATTTAAATTTTATTTTAAATATAAAATAATGTTCTCGGCTCTTCGGTATAAGAGATTCGGATATATAAGAAATTTTCTCGTAATTGATGAAAGGATAGAGTTTTCCTACTATATAGCTTAGTTGATATTCGTCGCCCAAAAAAGCTTGTCAGTGTCAAAGTGAAATCAGATTACAAGTTAAACGTAGTTAGTCTCTACTTTATCGTCATCTACTTGATATGTCAATGTCAAATTGTCAGTCTGACTTGACAAGCTGTTTGTGGAGAAATTTTGGATGTGAAATTACAATTGTTATTAAAATGTATTATAAGTCACAGGGCTAACATATACTTAACTAAAATGTTTATCAAAAAACAAATGCTTAAACAGAAATGCAAACATTTGTAATTACCCATTACCTTTTCAGAAATGATAAGGCAATCATTAAAATACCGAAAGACTGTTACCATCGTTTGTGTTTTATCTCTAAGTAAGTATTCCAATTATTAAATAAACGCTAAGCTAATTAACAATGTTAAAATATACAGTCTTTAAATTACCGGCTTAGTGGCTTTTGCAGACTAGAAACGTTGTACACTGACTTACTGTTGTTATTGTTTTGCAGTTATTTTTATATTTCTTATTCTTAGGCAAGACAAAATAAATAAAATTGATATTGGAAGACAAAACCAAAGAGTAGAAAATGATTTACAGGATATAGGGTATAGAGATTTCAATCAAATGGCAATGAAGGATGATCACAACATTAGACAGAAAAATATAGACATGGAGTCAAACAGAGCTGATGATAATGTAAAGCAGGAACTGAAAGAAGCCAAGGCTCGATTGGAGCAATTGGAGAAAAAGATTGCATTTTTAGAAGGGAGAGTTCCACAAAAATACCCTGATGTAAAATATCTAGGGTATAAAGAGAGAAAAAGAATATTGGTAAGCATTGTGAATTTGTTTACAATAGATTATTAACTGCAATTGCCTAAGTGTAAAATTTTTAAATAAAATATAAAGTTATGAATCTTTTGAGATTGAATTTTCTTTATATACTTTAAGTACATATAATTACAACCTATCAAAAGACTTGGGATTGTTGAGCTACTATATATTCTTTATTACAAAGTACATCTAATGCCACACTAGTAGGAACACTGACAGTGGAGGTGAGTGTTAATGGACACTTTAAAAAGTACTCTTAAACCTTCACCTGGGTCACAAGTCCCAGGGACTGCTACATTTCCTTCCACTGTTACACAATGTACTTGGCACCCGCACTATGAGTGTCATAATGAATTAATTGTGTAGAATTATATTCTATCATAAATAATTTCATAAATCCATAGTTTAGTCACTAAAATTTTGTAAATTCTTTTAGGTGACAGGTGGCGCAGGATTTGTAGGCTCTCATTTGGTTGATGTGTTGATGATACAAGGCCATGAAGTCATTGTAGTGGACAATTTTTTCACAGGACGAAAGAGGAATGTTGAGCATTGGTTTGGCCATCGAAACTTTGAAATGATTCATCATGATATTGTGAATCCTTTATATGTGGAGGTAATTTATTTAATGTTAATTTTGCTATTAAAAATTATCAGAATATTATAATGTAACATATGTACATTATTACAATGATTTGTCTATAGAATAAGACTATACTGAAAATTGCTTAAATATACATATATTATGATATTGCAGTCTTCCACTAGCTGGATGAAATTGCGTAAAATATACACGAAAACTATTTCAATTTGTGAAACTTATAATTAAATCGGTTGAATTTTTAAAATAACACTTAAATTTCCAGGCAGATGAGATATACCACTTGGCAAGTCCAGCTAGCCCACCTCACTATATGCAGAATCCTGTAAAGACAATCAAAACAAACACACTAGGAACTATTAATATGCTTGGTATGTACATTTTGAAAACATTATCTTTAGAATAATATAATTAGATAATAAAAATGTATATGAATCCTGAATGTGCAAGATGTTTGTATAATCCCGAATGTAAAAATGCAGATCCGTTCACTAATGAATAGAAACACTTGCATATTTGTATTTGACATGCTATTTCGCATGTAGAAGTGAATACTTTAGAGGGTCCTACATTTTTAGACTGTACACACTAATTAGTTATAATGTATTTATAGGTTTAGCAAGAAGAGTTGGGGCAAAAATTTTGATAGCAAGCACTTCTGAAGTTTATGGTGATCCCATGGTGCATCCTCAACCTGAATCCTACTGGGGACACGTAAATCCAATAGGTAGAAATTTTTTAATATATTGTATTTATTTTTTAATTAGTTTGTTAATGTTAACCATATCCCATTATAATTCTTTGTTACTTCATTTGATTCTAGGTGTTTTTCAGCATTTGGCTCTTGTGTTGATGATTTTTACATGTATCTTACAGCATTAAACAAATTTTTAATTTTTCATGGATACACATTTAAGCAAATAAGTTACTAGGCATAAAAAAACTACATAGGTATATCTACATAGCCAAGAAAACTATGTAGTAAGACCAA
>JANCMC010000008.1:1607384-1617658 GCA_024363005.1 Charaxes varanes
ATCATCGATCCGAGAACTAGAAAAAAATGTATTGATTTACAAAGGTGATAAACGAAATGCACTACATATTATTTCAAATATGGAATAGGGGTCATCCATAAATTACGTCACATGAACTTAACGATTTTTTAACTCCTCTTCCCCCAATCCTTGTCACAGATTGTCACACTTTCTATAACCCCTTAGTGTGTCGTCACAAATTTTCAAATTTTATGCATGTTTTATTTTATTGTATTTAAAAAAATTAAAACAAACCAAGATTAAATTTTTTTTTAGTATTTGTATTTTTGATATGTGACGTCACAAAGCTATTGACTCCTCCCCTGCCCATTGTGTTATGTATTATTAAAATAAATTGATTATTTTTTGTAGTCCGGCGATTGTACCTTGAGAGAAGCTATAATTGTTGGATCCGTATTAGCACGTAATTCCGTACCTGTACTTCACTCGAGCGCCGCACTATTGAAAATAGCCGAAATGGAATACACGGGCGCAAATTCTATATTTTTAAGGATTTTGTTCGATAAAAAGTATGCTCTTCCATATCGGGTGGTGGATTCAGTTGTGTTTCATTTCCTCAGGTAAGATACATTTTTATTAAAATATATTGTACTAGCCATTTCCCGTGACTTCGACCACGTAAATTTAAATTTGCTTTTATACTTCCTTAATTTGACCCTAACGAAAAACACTTTCTTAGCGCATGTGTAATAAATATAAACTAAGTACCTCCTAGCGAAATTTCATAAGTATACGTCCCGCAGTTTTCGAGATTTCGTGTTAGGTGATCTTATGTTTGTTTTTATTAATCTTGATTCAGTATCCATAGAAGATGTAACATAGTGTTAGAGAACCTTACAAAATACTTTATTTTCAATTTTTATTTTAGATTCCAAAGGGATCCAAGAGACCTACCAGTGTTGTGGCATCAGGCGTTATTAACGTTTGTTCAACGATACAAAGCAGATATTTCTACTGAGCAGAGAGATGCACTACTGGAGTTGCTTAGAAAGCAGACACATAGGACTATAACTCCAGAAGTAAGAGTGTTTATAAGTGTTTATCTTGCTTATTTGCATCATATAGAAGTTTATTTTAACAATTTATCGTGACAGTACCTAAGATTAAAATATAGAGAGGTGACTAGGGTGGGGTAGAGAGATCCATAATATAGATAAAACAAACTAATACTGGTCAGGAAATAAAGACTATTTTTTCTTTATGACAAAACAACGTAGAGAGGGAGATGTGATTTTAGTAATTATGCAGTCATGTAGTGAGTA
Source organism: Charaxes varanes (assembly GCA_024363005.1). NCBI lineage: Eukaryota > Metazoa > Arthropoda > Insecta > Lepidoptera > Nymphalidae > Charaxes > Charaxes varanes. Next base: position 1,608,668 of record JANCMC010000008.1, read on the forward strand.
TTCAAGTAGTGATGAATTTTTATTCATCACTACTTGATTGCATTGAAGTATATAAGGTGTTTAAAATTGTTACACTGTTATTAGCTACTAGGTAGGTAGCTAGACGATTGCAGTTCTTTTGGTCTGCAACCAAATTAGTTTGGCATGCATATCCAGAACTCGTGTGTATCTCACATAAGATTGGTGTGAGGTGGGAGTAATGCTGTCACATCATGTGATGGTATTGTTATCGTCTTTAGTTTGGTTTGTGAGAGTTCCTAGTGACCTAAACCTCTCTTTAAAGGACAGTAAGGCATCTGCGATTGTTGTTTTCTTGCGGTTGTTGTTTTGTTTATTTTTTATGTGAGCTCATGAGAACAACAAGATTGCTTTTTATTCACACATAAGCTTCAGCACTTGTTATTCAAATGTGCATAATCCTTGTGTGTAAATAAAAAAAAATAATCATGACGTCCCAGGCAATTGCATATACATGGACCCCTTATCCATTCCCTGACATAGTTGCAATATACGAAAATGAGTTATATTGACACAAGTACCTTATTTATATAATATTCTTTATTTTTATTTCAGATTCGTAGGGAATTGCAAGCAGCAAAGTGCAGGGATGTTGAAGTTAATGATCAAGTGCAAAATTGTATGGCTGTTGAATAATGACACTGTTTATATATATTTGTTGCAATAAATATTTTAAAGTATAAATTTACCATTTTTATTACACTACATTCGAATTAATTATTTATGTTCCTGTTTTATGTAGTTGCTAAAAATGATTCTTTTGGGCAATACAGAAATATGAGTATAAAAATCATACTTCCGAACAAAACATGCTATACATAAACATTATTTTGAATTAAATCTGTTAGATAACACAATAGGGATGTCTACTTGACTTGACACAAAATGAATTGGTGGTAAGACTGTTTGACCACATTCACACTTTCTTCCTGAAATAAAATCAAATGTTCCAACTTTGCAACCACAATTCTCACAATGTAGTTTTCCTTTAGTCCATTGTTCACTTTCAACTTTTTGTTTAATCCATGTGGGCATTATATCTTCAAGAATGTAGATGAAACTGTTAATATTATAACTGCTACATGTTTTATCACAAGGTGCACTCCGGCATGTATTATTTATGTCGGAAAGTATGTGCCGGCATTTATGGCATTTAATAGTACCTAAACTGTTTCCTGTAGACATATTAATTGTTTTTTCACACAGGTAATATTATTGTTTACTAAGAGAAATTGAAAAAGTGATCGAAAACGAACTGAAATATGATTTTCATTTTCATAAGTATTTTTAGAGCATCAAAGCGACTTTAACTGTTTAATTACACAAGTGCTGTGGTTACTGGTTAGGTTAGTCACAATCTCGATTTTCGCTACTCTTTGTATATAATACTTAAACGTCAGTATTAGCAAGAGAACATAGAATATTTATCAGATCACGGGCGCCACAGAAAAAATCATCTAAAAGTATTTTAACACTTGTTTTGACTTTAATTACTGTGTTACCGGAGCCACGCGTGGCTCATAGTGTTTGTACATTTTTGACCTTGAAGTCCACAAAGTACTACAAAACTTAGTACAGTTAAACAAAGTCCCCGGCCACACTACATGATCATTGAAATGATCATTCAAATGAAGCTATATCTGGTTCCGGCATGTGGTGCGAGACTCGTAAATTCATGTCACATAAAATCTTCAAAAAAGTGCACAAATATTGTGTGGTGATGTGGTGATAGTGTTGTGACAGCTTTATACTAAACACGGTGCGTCCCACTTAGCGATTGTAACGGTCGCGAACCTCACTATTTAAGCAAAATCACTAGGTAAATCGGAAAAACTCAAAAATTAACATTTCATTTTCAAAAGGGTATCCTTTATCCCATTATGTGCCTTTCTTTGTATTTTCCAAAAATTGTATACGGGGAGGGACATTCATAATAATTTTTTATCGGGATGTTAGGAGTACCGTTGTGCTTTGAATTAAATGTTCAACATGTTAATCATAACCGGTTATAAATACAACGTCATTTATAGATAAACTCGTTCGACAACCGAAAAAAAGAAATGCAACGAGTTGGTAATTAAAACGGTGGGAATTCTAGGGACTTACGCAGGTGCGATTCCGATTCTGACAGTTCAGAACTTAAGATTGATTTTACAAATACGGTTCCAATTTCATCCGTAACATCTGTATCAGGCAACATATGGCATATTTACAAGTATATATCACCACACCGCATCTATTTACTTGGACTTCAATAATTATGGTTTCACATTTTACAAATTCTCAACGGCGATAAAGTTTTCTGTAGATCTATGATATAATTTTTTTTATTACTTTCTCCCATATTAAAAAAAACTTAACCTTAATATAAGTATCGTCGGTTAAAAAAAAACAACAAATCGCATGTGCGTGATATCTTTATTTTCACTGAACTTATTTACGTACTCAACGATAATTTTGCTCTGTTCAAATATTCATTCAACTATAGTATGGCTAATGTGCTCAGGTTAGTTACAATGACTTAAATACATGTATAGCATTGTACAGTTTATTTACGTAACAATAATGAACAAATTGTAATGCCTATCAATAATAGTTAATGTATAAAAATTGCTTATAAAGCAATAAATTAGTTAAAGTAAGCTATTAAAATTGCTCCAGTTTGTACAATCTCAGAGAACAGTAAAAGGTTATAAAATAAATCGTTGTATGCTACTCATGCTTTAGATCAAAATGGAGATCTTTTTGATTCGGATGCAATGAAATATAGGCACCCGACTGATTTTTTTGTGGATCAAAAATTATGTGTACTATATAAATTATTTGTTGAAATTTGAAACCATAGATTTAGATTTTTTTCTTTCTACTATAAAAACTGAGAATAGAGACAAAATTGAGAATAGAAGCAATTAAAAAAAGAGATATAAATTTACATTGTATAATACAAAACTTATTTTGGTATTTTTAAAAAATTGTATTTGATATTTTTATATAGAAAGGTTAAACATCAGTCAAGCTCTTGATTACGGTCTTGAGTTTAAGATTTTCTATAAAAGAACACTTTATTTTATTACACTTAATGGAAAACAAATTAAGAAAATTAAAAAAAAAAAAACATGCGTATTTTACACGACAAGTATAGACAATCTTTTATTATCTGTCAACAATTAATTATTTGATAATTAGATAAAAATAAAGCCGGTAACTGGATAGTAGACGTCAGTTGAAGATGAGTCCACGTTCGTTTGAAAAATATTTAGGAAGGTTTGCAAAAATAATAGGCTATTTTTAGTTCGATTCAGGTATTCTTAGTACGTATTGTATACCCATGAAATCTCTAATACGAGAGTCTGTCTTGCGGTTGGACGGTTTATAATAATTATCAGTCGGGTTTAAAAACATTATATCGCTTTATGAAACTACATTTTTTTATACAATGGTGGTCATGAGAATGGAAAGGTTGGTTAATATAAAAGCTATAGTAGCCTTCTGTAGAGCTAGAGTATATTCTGGCAACACGCTGAAATATGGAAGAAGACAGTTTTCTTGTTATTCTTATGTCGATGTCAGGCATAGCTCATAGTGTTAGTACATTTTTGTCATTGGAGACTACAAAGTACTACAAAACTTTGCGCAGCTACACAAAGTCCCCGGTCACTACATGATCATTCAAATGAAGCTATGTCTGGCTCCGACATTAATCTCGGTTAGTAGTCCATTAAAAAGTTACAAATGTTATTTGCAACAAAAAATGTTATATGATTTTTTTGTGAGCTTGTCAGATGAATCATAAAAACCATTTGAGTCTCTTTTTTCCAAGATGGCAGACGTAGAACAATGGTTGCAACAACACAAACTTGGATTTAATTTTAAACTGTTCCCCCTTTATATCTAAAAAATAGAATTATTTCCTTTGGCAAATTCAAGCTAAGCCCAAAAAACGTAACATTTCAATGGAGTAGTTTTTTGAGATATTTGCATGTGCATCAAAATGTAATCGATGTATATTTTACATACTATGTACGGTTTAGTCACCACTTAGATTGCACACCCACTTTGTTTATTATAATGTGACAAAATATGACCAATGTTACATTTCACATTTTCTATGATCTTTGCGGTTTAAAAGTTCAAGGAGTATAGTGTACTTTGGTGACAAAAACTACTTTCATAAATATATATCACCGTGTACTTGTTTTTTTTTTGTGTAATAATGTAAAAAATTAAAAATCTAAAAAAGTCTTTGCTCTATGGTGACATAAAGGTGTAAATTCTGTTTAGGTGTACAAGGTACATATACCTTTTCAGTAATGGTTTAAGTTTGTTTAGCTCTTCTTACGGTCTGCCAAAATATACCTTCACATAATTAGTTAAAACTACGTTACATTTATGTCTTACATACGCCAGTAACATTCATTTAGCCATATATCTTCGAGTATAGGTAGCTGGGGCCAATGCTATCACGCCTAGCACGTTTACACGCAACATGCTTAAATTATTTTGTGTAACAAAACTTGAACTGCACGTGTTGTAAGGCGATAACATTAGCTTATAAACAGTATTTCATATTTTTAAAAGAATTATCCACAAAAATCACGAAAAAGAAAAATATTTTTTTACATAAATTAGAGGAACAATGTTTTAGCATAGACCGTAACTTTTGCAATAAATCTTGAAGTTAAAAAATTAAAAAATCTGTTGTATGATTACATTAGTATAAAATTAACACATGTCAAATAATAATAAACCAAAAATGTATTTTTTTTTTGGTAATAAGGAATCGGGCTATTCTAGAAATTTTAATAAGTACCTAATGATTAAATATATAATTAAAAAAAATGTAAACATGAAGGAAAATAATTAAAATTCTATATGCCGTAAAGTAATAACATCATGTAAACAAGAGTCCTTGTAAATTAGAATTAACAATTTTTTTTTTGGATAAGATTTAGAAACATTAACTGTTCTAAAGTAATACAGAAAAATTAATAATGATATTAGAGAATATATACGACGAAAAAATTTATAAAATTATTCATTACGTGCGCTTAATTTTCAGCTTAACAATATAAAATTTTGATCACAGACAAAATTACTAATTATTATAATTATGCACGCCTTAACATTTTGCGCGTTAAATGGTTTTTTTTTTGAAATACAAAATACTAAACTTATCAATATAATATTCTAGAACAATATTGTGTGATTATTTAAGCTGAAACAACCAGTTTTTTGTGACTAAAATTATTTCAAGGCAACAATTTTTAAAATGATAAAGCGAGCAACTCCTTACAAGTATACTTAATCTCTTAATCTAGGGTTTTATTTATAAAGCTTTTACGATTTAATGTTTATTTTACACTGAAATTAGTGACAAATGTGCGACGCGTTTAATCTTTGATATTATTAAAGGAATGTGGTATTTGGTGACTCATGTGACCGTGATACCTTACCTATTATTTCCCTTACTTATATACATAACATTTGTTAATGCAATCTCGAAAGTCATTCGCAGCGGCTAAAGCCGAATTCGAGTTTACCTTAAAGGCTTAATAGCTTAAAGATTAATTTCACACGATTGTCATTCAATAAACAAATGAAATAACAAATATTGTCTAAAGCGTAGAATTTTTGTTAAGAACATTAATTTTCTTCGATTTTAACGGTTGTCTATGGTTTAATATATATTGCGTAATAGACTAATTTTGTGCACAGATAATTCAAAAACATGCTAATTATAAATATATTAAAAAGCGTTTAAAGTAGATAAAATCTACAAAGTTAACTATAGAACTTTCGAAATTAGTTATCAAACCTATTAAGGATTATGATTTCGAGTATTTACATTTTAAAGAAATAACCGAAAGCTATCGAACGTCTAGCGAATTTTAGAAGATAATCTAGTTATACCACTAGATCGATGTTATTATAATGTATCTACTATGTTAAAATTGAAGTAAAACAGTGCTGGTTGAAATTCTAAGCGCTTATAGAGTAACTATATGTTTAACAAAAGCAAATTTCCTTTACAATTACATTCATAAAAACTAGCATTATGTTTATAGACCCCGAAAACTTAAAGAGTAAAATTAAAATTTCGCGGTAAAGCTCTCTTTGATTTCATAACGTTTTTAATTACTTAAAGGTTAAAATTAAAATTAAAAAAATGGATTAAATTTCAATTCCACGTACTTACAAAGAACGATCGCATCCGTGTGAAAGGATAACACACTTATATTCGGGATTGATATAAATGATTGAATTTATTAGATCTTAAAATAATATTTTTTCGTAGTTTCAGAAAAGAGCCTAATATAATATTTATAGTTAATAATTATATCTGCAATTCTTTAAAAATTGTCTTACGAATTCATGTTTGCAATCATTCGTAAATTAAGCTTAGTTAACAGTAGGTTCGTTAAAATATTCTTAACTCAGAAAACCCTGTGTATTTTAAATTTAAAATCCGTTATCATGGGTATAGTTGGTAAGTTCTGATGTCAAATAAAATAGGGGACACTAGACGTTAAAGAAGTTTTGAATGTGGTTAAACAAAAGATACGAAGTGTTTTACCAGCTACACCCATAGATTCGAAGCCCATAGATTCGAAGTCCATAGATTCGAAGCCCACCGATTCGAAGTCATAGATTCGAAGCACATAGATTCGAAGTCCATAGATTCGAAGCCCATAGATTTGAGGTCATAGATGCGAAGCCCAATTCGAACTTTTATGAATACATAACATCTTTTCCGATTTTAAAACTTACAATGGGCATTACCATGAAGTCAATAAATGCAAAATTATTTCTTTTTAGACATCGCAATAACATTAACACTTAAAAATATTTAAATGAAATAAAAATAAAGTAGAAACATGTTATAAATAATCTTTTCTTAAAAATCTAAAACTTTAAAGAAGTCAACAATAAATTATGAGATATTCGAAATTAATCTTAAATAATCGTATAATATATATAAAGTTTTTAAAAATATTTCACTTTTTCTGTCCTGAACGTTTTTAAAATGAGAATTATTTTGTTTGTATACGTTTATACGTCATACATGTGATTTGTGACTTTTTAAAATTAGATTGTGCTATTCTTGGTTACGTATTTGATAATTAATACGTATTTTGTTTTTTATTCGCTTACTTGACAGCAGAAGGCTACAGTTTGCTTCAGAATGCAATAATTATTTTTTTTTTAATTTAAGAATCAAGGTACCAAGGGAATAACAAATAGGGTTTGGCTAATGGTTGTAGAAGCCTATATGTTCAAATGTACTATAAAGAAACAACGATTTTTGGGAATTATGTCCTAAATACGATTTTCTAAAATGTATTCCTAAAGTTATTTCTACAACTAGAAAGCAAGCGGGTATCTAGTTAAGGCTTTTTATTTAACATAGCAAAGCAATGATCATTATTTCAATAGTAAAGATTGCATTTACGGTTTCCATATTAACTAAGCACATTTTGCAATTGACCGACTTATTTCTAAATCTATCTATTATCTCTAGCACTAGATATATTATAAAATAAAAAGGAATTGATAGAAAATAAAAATTATTGATGGAATTAAATAAATACGATGATATTTCGTCCAATTGGGTACATATAGTTCTATTGTGAAAGTTGTTAGTTGTTCTATTGTGAAGATGTTACCGTTAATAATGTCGCCAGTGATTTTTCTATGGGAAATTTTTGTAGAAGAAATTCTTGATTAAGTTTCTCCAAAAACATGACCTCTTTTGGCCAAAAGTAAGAGCGAAAACTATTTTTACGTGTGAAAGACTTCGTTTTAAGTTGGAAAACCTTTTGTTTTCGGTTTTTGCACGAAAAAAAAACGATTATTACAATACTTGGCCATTATTTTTTAATTACGGTTAAAATTAGTGATTTGTTTAATGCGAAAAAATAATTTAGCATCATCACATTTTATCTGGGGTACCCACTATCGAATAGATAAATATTTTATAAATTTATTTTTAATAAAATCATTAAAATTTATTGTCTAATTTTGTAAAAGAATCGACCGTGACAAACTTGTTTCTTCTGGACAATTTCAATGTTTATTTGGAGTTATCCCTTTTCGGTAAATTAAGAATAGCTTTGAATTCAATAGAGTAGACAGACCCCTTTTATATTATTACATAAAATTGCATCTGATTGCACGACAAAGCACAAAACTGTCATAATCATCATAATAATCGCTTATTAGAGATGCGATAGCTTCTTATGAATACAATTATGTAGTTATGATTTGACCTTAGAACAACGCTTTTATTATTGCTTACATGATATATTGGCGAAATGTCTTAACCTGTAACTATTACCTACAAACACATAAACGATAATCGTTGAGCGATAATTTAGCGATAAATTCATAGACAAAACTCAATTTTCATAAATGTCGCGTTAAGCGACACTCGTCAATTGTTGTAAAATTACGATTTATTGTTCCGCATTTTATAAATATTAAATAAACTTCAAATAACATCCTCTTATTCGTAACGAACTCACATTTATCTCATTCGACTTCGGCTATAAAATCGATTTAATTAAAATTAAAAATTACTCAGTCGAAGTTTGGGTAAATAAATGATTAAATAAATCATCAATCTGGGCACACAACACCGAAGTCCACGCGATACATACACCTATAATTGTGATTAAGCTTTTCATAAACGCACTTCCACAAGGAGCATTCCAAAATGTTTGATCAAAGTAGTGTTAGATATTACCTAGCTACAATGTAAAGGCAAGGAGCAAGGACGGGTAGAAAGCGTTTATCGTTTACTCTCTTCTGGAAATACAGTTCACGGTATTACGTCGTGTCTCAGTCTTATAACTTCATACATGCGGATGAGATCTCAACTGAACGTAGACGTTGCTCGGATCAGTGAAGCGTCCACGGCTCCACCCACGCGGGAACCTGCACGTTACCACGGTACTAACAAGAGACGAGATCCGT
>JANCMC010000008.1:1719920-1731424 GCA_024363005.1 Charaxes varanes
CTACCCGTATGGTGGTTCCCCCCCCCCCTAGCATTTTTAAACTATTATACGTAGAGACTTGAAATTTTCCATGTTGAAAGAACATGCTAAAAACTTATTAGGAAAATTATTCTGAACCAAATCGGGACAACTTTTGAAGTTTTAACAAATACGTTTATAGCGTATCAGATACGGAACCGTTTTATATAAGCGTGTCTTGGCACGTTTTTGACTATTTTTTAACTCTCGTGCAAATGAGGACTTAATCCTGATATTAGTAGGACTAGAAAAATAATGGGATCAAATAGGAAGTAAAATAACAGACGTAATTGTATTTTAATCGGTTTATTTAACGTTTTTCTGTGTCTCCAATAATTTCCTCTTAAGTTAGTAATTACAGGTTTATATGACAATAGTTTTCCTTTTTATTTTCATTTTCATAAACGTATTTTTTTATATAAACATCTCCACAATTCATCATAACACGGTCACGGTGCGACCTACTGCCTCAATCGTTCTAACTCTTAGGAAAATGCAAATTATATTAAAATTCGAAATCTGTCTACAATTATCCGAACAATTTTAAACTTTAGTTCGAGTGCGGATCGGGGGTACAGGGCCGAGGATGCCCTTTGGGGGTGCCCCACGACGCCTCAAAGAGTAACCATGTCACCCCTGCACCTCTATTTCCCCGCGCTCAGTGGCCATACTCACAGCACTACACCCAAACCTCCTATTTATTGTGTTTACCCTCCCCAACAACGTAACATAAAGACGTAGAAGACCTTTGAATATGTGGCCAAATGAAGTAGATCTTCAATGACTGAACAAATAAAGTAGACCTTGAATGACTGGCCAAATTAAGTAAACCTTCAATGACTGGAAAAATGAAGCAGACCTTCAATGACTGGTCAAATTAAGTAAACCTTCAATAATTGGCCAAATTAAATAAACCTTTAAAGACTGGCCAAATGAAATAGACCTTCAATGACTGGTCAAATTAAGTAAACCTTCAATGACTGGTCAAATGAAGCAGCGCTTCAATTCTGGCCAAATGAAGAACATTACGTTACATTCTGTTTACAAGGCTAGGAAGACATTCATAGACTGACCAACTATCAGAGTAAGACATAAGAGAATGCAAGATCCTATGCTTAACGCTGCAAACAAGAGGTTGCACCTCTGCAATCGTGATTTCGTAAACACCCTCCATGAATAACGTAGCATATAAGATTTAGGACACCAAAATGCATAATGCTATCCACGTCGCAACTGACAGAACCAAATGGAAAGGGTCACGATCCTCAATAATAGGGAATACGACGCCAAGAGAGATAATATTTCCTATCCCTGCGGATTCTGGTCATACTAAAACATGTCGGGAAGTACTGAAACCCTTACGTCCTTCGCTTACTAGTCTTAATCATAGAACTATACCCGCATCTTATAAACGCACATCCCAGTAGTGTAAATTTCAATGCCCAATCAAATTTGTTTGTAAAGCTATAAAAACACGGGCAACCCAAGGTAGCATATACAGTATATTTTTATATCCTCGTACTGATCACTTCTATAGCTGGACTCGAAAGTCGGACAGCTATCTAATCTTGCAACCTTGCAAACTCCTATCCCATACTTGTCTTGTCCAATGTTCACGCAATTGAGTAGAGCTACTTGGTTTCTGTTTGTAAGGCCGTAAGTAGCCTGGTATAGAAGGCATAACATAGGACTTAATACACGATCACTACTCGAGAAATATCTACCACACATCCTAGATCATATCAATATATCGTACTGTGGCAGTGTTTGAAGGCGTCGGTACGCCTTGAAGCGCACCGCTCGCCGAATTTAGTCATAATAAGTTTCCACGTCGCGCGAGGGAGTTGAGAAACGACACCAATGTTGGCAAGTCCACATTAATACCTGCAATGCAACTTTTTAATACACTAGGAATAATTTAATCACGCGTAACCGCGATATCACACATAATAACTATTTATGCACCAACTTTACGCTTACTCGAAAGGTAAAGGTGTGTATTCATTAGGTATACGTAAAATATTCTTAATATTATTTATAAATGAGGTATATCCATTATTTTTGTTAATTAGATCACAATTTTTCAGACCTATATTGAGATCAGTGAGACCAATTGATTCTAAATAATTTTATAAAGCAGTTCTCATCATACATAGTTACAGCCGGCGTCCGTTCACAGCTGACGACGGATAGGTGACCCATGCTAACTATGGTTAATCTATACTAACATTTCCAACTGCCGAGATTGTTTGTTTGCTTGAACGCGCTATTCTCAGATACTAGTGGTCCGATTTGGAGAATTCTTTCACTGTTAGATAGCCCTTTTATCGAGAATGGCTATATATCATCACGCTAAAATTGAATCTATTTTTCACCTAAGTTTACGGGCACAGCTAATATTTCATATCCGACCTCCACCGTGTTTTGGAAGGCACCGAAAACAATGGAACCCGATTAATTTTACTGAACGACTGTCGTGAGATCGTAAAAATCGTGGGTGTTTAGGGGATGACGTCAGGCGGACGTCGGTCTTATCTCACCCCACAGCCAAATCCTCTGCAATATAAGCGGACCATGGTACTAGACCGGGATACCGCTAGAAAGAAGAAAAAGTAGTATATATATAGTATAGATACTATTTAACGAACGAAACATTTAACATTACAAAAGAGCTTTTAAGGTTTTGCTGATTTTGAATAAGTATTTCTCGAATACGGGTTCGTGGCAGAGCGACGTGGAAACTTATTTCATAAGATTTAATTATGAATAAACTACTACACTACCCCCCCTCACTATTACCCAGGCAATTTTAAAAGTTACAAAGATTAGTGGTCATAAAAGCCCTGTGGACATATTTAATTCCCTCTTAAGTATGCGTCGAAACAATAATCGATGTCATAAAAATAGTATATAACTTACATAATATATTTATATGATCTAGAAGATAAAAAAAATGTCTCGACAAATCATAAACCGTATTGATGAAATATATATTATTATGATAGAATTGAAGGCGTTTAGAACTCGACATTCGTAGTACGAATTGTGTTACGTTTACTCCACATTGTCCTTTAGAGAGATTCTTAATACATTGAATATCAGCGCCTCTAGCGGTATAATCAGTGTTGATATTAGAGGCGCTGTTCCTCAATGTATGGAGAAACTCGTAATAAAACGTGTTTGGGATTTAAACAATCAAAATTAGTACGAGGTGTGTAGAAAAAATTTAATGCTACGGCCACATTATCGGGCGAACATTGATTTTGAAATGAAGGTTTCAACCAAAATTTTGCCCATATATTGACCTACTAATTTAATTTTATCTTAAGGTGCTAGTCTGAGGTAACATTTCCTTCAAGGAAAAATTATATTAGTGTGAGATAGCACTTTACAGCAAAAATGAAATAAATTTCGTTGTTCTTATGAGTCAGGCAAAATTGTCGAACACCTAGCATTTTGGATGCCGTTACCTTGTGTTAAATTATAGTAGTAGATAAAGATCCTCTAACTATTTTTTCTCCGCCATTTATATTTATTTCTACTTCTAAAATTACGTTCTTTACAGTAACAGATCCCGCTTATATTTTTATTTGCGAATTCCATATTGTCGCTTTAAACCCCTCAATGCAAGCCACATAAGCCTAATAGATTTTTATTAATACCACGAAGTTTTTAGAGGTTACATCAAAACTTTGTATGTATTGAGTTTACTCATCGCGGTAGTATGAATTAAGAAAATCGCCGATAACTGACAGTGTGGTCGCAGCATAATATTTTCGATTGTTACAGCGAAAGATAAAATTAATTTTCAAAACCAATGGAAATTAACATAAGTTTTCCGTATGGTACACTTTTTAGAACCAGATACTTTTATATCGCTTCAACCCATCACGAATCCTATGTTTTATATTTCGTAGTTTACATACGATGTGTGTTTGTCATCCCGCCATTTTCAAATCATAAATACGTAAACAATTTCATAAGGCGCATATAATCTGTGCTAAAAGAGAGTCATCAGGGCTTTCAGATTGATAGTTCGTTATCAAACAATCACATCACTGCTTCTGTCGCATACATACTATTATGAAAAATAATTAAAACTCTTAATTAATGACTATTCATCATAAGATTTCAACGTTGTCATAATTATCTTACTATCACCTCCATATAAATATTGATCCATTAAAACTGATTAGCTATTTGGTATATAACAAGTACATTTATGTCTTTCTTTTTATCACTTCCAGATTAACTGCTCGATAGCCTCTTTACAGTACCAGATGTTGTTTTCTTTATTTAGGCGAGCATCCAATAGATATGAATCTGATAAACTCTAAGCCCCCCATTCGCATGAGAGCTTCTTTACCGCGCGTTAAAAAAGCGTTCAAATAGAACATAATGAACTCCCAAGTTTTTGTTCACACGGCAACTCCTTTATAACGCGACGCTTTTTGATCGAGCAGTGTTCTATTTTCAACGCTATATATATATATATATATACATATGCTCTATATTTTTGTATGGGCGACGCTGAAAAAGCGCCAACGCCGAGATTTAACGCAACGCTTTTTTAACTCTCCTGCGAATGAGGGCTAAGTGACATGATTCCTATCAAGCAGTTTATCATTAGACAATGGCACGGGTCCTTAGACCGTGAAAATAAAGGTAATCACACAATACTATTATTAATAAAATAATATTTCTTTTGTAAAATCAATGTATAATGTGTATAATTATAGTGTAAGCTATTATAAAAAATGATAATAAACTTTACGATCGAATCGATTAAACGTACATATAAACACATAAACGATTTACTATCCGCCTCTTAGATTTTGTGAATTGCATTCTGTTTTGGTTAGATGAGGTTTTCGTTTAATTATAAAATTCATTTAACATGTTATATACATAATTACATCCAATTAGTTTCACGACTCCATTGTCCTAGTAACTTTATATATCTTGTACAAAAACGACCACTTACTTCTACGGCCAATGTCAAATATATTGAAATGACTAATCTTAGAACGTTGCAATGTTTTATATCAACTACAATACCTAGTGCCGAATTTACTTTATAACAAATTTAAAACCGATCATAGACCCTCTATGATAATTTCCTTACAAAATATGCGTATGTGGCATTTATTCGATGCGTTAGCATCTACTTCTTTATGGATATAGCAAATTATTTATCTCATTACAATACGGTAATACTACACCAAAATTTTAAAATAATTGCAACATCAACAATTCCTACCCTTAAATATGTTGACGTATTGTAAACTAGTATATTCATTTAAAAACATTTTCCTGATGTCATTTTTGCTTAGACACGTGTTTAACAACATTTTCTTTCGTGTAATAAAAAATATTAAATGTTATTAAAGGTGCACTTTTGGATGAATATATATCCGGCAAAAAAGACCTTATTTTTGAGGAGTTTTTTTTTTGTATTTTGTTGAGATTTTGACTTGCTGCTTGCTACCGTGAAAGTTTGAAAATTTAATTTACACTCAATCATTATATAAAATATGGATAAAAATTGAAAAAAAATCAGGAATATTAAATATCTCATATATTCTCTTTTGTTTGTTCGAAATTATGAACGTACTTTCATTTTTCATGCTTTTTATATGAAAACGGACAAACGTGTATGACTGACAATTTGTTCAGCGGACGTAGATGCAGTACTGAAAGTAAATAGCGCCATCTGTTATTGTTAACTGAAAATAAATTTATATATTGTTCACTGTTTGTTAGTACGAAGGTTCAACAGTATATATGTTTTGTATTAGTGAATTATATATATTAGAGGCATAAAATACGATTATTAAAAAAATCAGCTGTTTACTCGGGTAAATAAAAAACACAAATGGCGTGTTAAAACGGTTAAACCTTCATCGATCAATAATTAAGACGTATGTAGATTTTATACATGCCTACCATGTCATATATATGTCACGCCTGTCACATATTTCATATTACAGTACACACGTTTTTCTACTTTCACGGTAACATACAAATTGAACTAAAAAATTAAATAATGAACAAACTGTAATTTTCATCTATATTACATAATACATTAAAAATTACCGTCTAAATATATATTCATAGTATTGTGAGAACGCGATAAAACAAACAACTGTACCGTAATATATAAAATATTTAAACATCAAAACAACCGATACATCGGTTACCACTATTTGTACTCATATCTATATATTGTATGTAAAAGGCTACGATTTGGTGTTTTCCTTACATTAACAATAACGGAGCGGGTTCTTGTATCTATTGTTCGAATTAACTATATATACGGAGGCTTCGTGGGAGCCCCGAGAGATTTACAAATGCGTGATTGTGCGTGTGTGTGTAACAGCTGAGTGTTACTGCGTAAACCTAATGAGATCTTTGCCTTATAGTAACTAATGAAATCAGCCGATATTGAATCCAATAATTTACATTGAGGTGGGTTTCGAGACGACGCGCCGCCAAAGAAAAGAATAACACACCTAACGTCAAACTCACATCCATTAAACAAAACTTGGCAGCGACGCACGGGGAAACCTAGTTACGTACCTAATTATAGATGCCAGTTACAGTTTAAGAGCTAAATACGTAATAATTTTGTTTTCATACATTGTTTTATTTGTTGCATTTATTTGTGCGTTAAACATTTACACGTTATTTTATGTACATCAAAACATACGTATATTATTCAAAAACATAATTTACACACTATCGTCGAACGCTCAACGTAACATCAAATACACTCGATACACTAATCCTACTTAGAAGAGCACGTGTTCATAACAAAATTCGCCCGGCAGTTTGGCCCAGTGCGGCGACTCCGGCGAGGTTCGCCCGGCCCAACTCGAATGCTTCGTCACTCGATCGATCCATGATTGTGAACTCTACTTGAAATATTCCGTTAATCTCTAATAATTATTGCTAAATTTGTGTCCCTACGAAATCAATATGAAATTGAAGACCTGGTCTCGATAATGAACTTTAATAGACTATTTTAAATTTAATTAACTATGTCTAGTATCTAGTCGAAGATACTTGGGCTTAGGGTATAAAATTTACGTTAATGTTAGGTTAGCTGATTTCTGACGTTTCGGTGAACACTGAAAGGCCGAATTTGAACGAGACGCATTGTTACAACATTTGAACCGAACTACTCTCTTTTGGTCTTTATTTATCTACTTTTAGAATAGAAGTAGCCAAGTGAAGATAATATAGAGTGAGAGTAGAAATTTCCAAAAAAGAAGGAATGCACGGTCAATGTGTGAGATTTAACGAGTGCTCGAAAAATTGTTTCAATTAATTATGCTCTAGTAATTCATTGTCTAATTCTAAATTTTGATAATTTATACATAGATACAATTAGATATTGTGGAAAATTCGCCCCTCCTAAGGAGTTTATTAGGAATTTAGATATCTAGTAAATTAGTTGTGATATTTTAAAACGACTTCATAGCTCGAATCTAAAGATAGTTCTGACATATTAAAAAAAAAATCTTTCTGTTTGTGAGCCTGGTAACATTTTTGTTATATTTATTTGATCTCTTCTATGAATACACAGATTAGCAAGACTGTGTTTTTCATATTTACTATCTGAGGAATTTTACGCCGATTTTTTTATTACTGTATTAATTTTAGATTTGTAATAAATTTTATTATAATTAATATAATTGTGCTTCATGTTTGGATTTTTAACATGTGATTCTAGTTTTAAGGAAAGCTACACTGCAATAATACTTAATGTTTTGTATTTATTTGACGGCCTTTGATATTATTATTTAAAGCCTAATGCCGGAGCCAGGTATAGCTTCATTTGAATGATCATTTGCCTTTGTGTAACTGTACAAAGTTTTGTAGTACTTTGTGAACTTCAAGGACAAAAATGTACAAACACTTTAACCTATGTCTGACTCCGGTATAATAATATAATCAACTATTGCAATGTTGTTAACCTTAAATAAGATAATACTCTAACTTATTCCATTCACAAATTTAGTGGAAAAAGCGAAATGCCGCTTTGAACTGTTTTAAATACTTTGGCTATTGTTAGTATTTTATTTCGTGCCTACAATGATAAAATTAATAAAATTTTTAACTAAAGACCTCTTTACATTAAGTTATTTTTATTGCATGTTTTTTTTTATGACAAACTAATTTCTGATTATTTTTTACCCTGATATTGTCTGCCATTTGCATTTACAGCGTGGGTATTTAAATATAAAGCAAATATATCTAAAATGTTATTTGCACAATGTGGTAAGCGACTTTCTTGACTAACGATAATTATTTTAATTTTACTTACATAGATTATACGGTTCGAACGTCATTACTTAACTATCTAGATATCCATTATGTTGGCAGTTGTAAAAATTAAAAATTTTCTCTCTCGTTGTTCACTCCACCTTCACCTCAGTGCTCGTTTGTTCTATCGACAAACATAATTGGAAAAAATTAATTTTACTTAGCATAAATCAGAAAGTATGTTATTTTTATGACATATGTTATATCTCGATTAATTAGCATTGGTGGACTTAAGGAAACAATTTCAATTGTTTTCCTTATCATTAACTTATTACGATTTTCAAAACAAATTTAATTTTAATTATCATATTTTTAAAAACGTAACCAAAAATTATCAACGGTAAATGTTGATATTATCGGCGGATTGAACAATTAAACACTGAGGCGACACAATGCTGCGGATAGAATAGTGCCAGAAAACATCTTAATGGTAAGAATTCTTCCTTAGCGTGCACTTGGTGAAGGCACTAGGCATCACTTGTGAATCAGATACGCAATTGAAACAATACGGCCCACAGTTCTGTCACAATACAATTCGTAACGGATACAAACGACCAGCAAATAGCTTCCAAGAGTCGTACAATATGGTATGAAAATAACGGCTTCTGGTATGCTAAGTGTAGACAAGTGATATGGCTTAGACACTGCGGAGGCATACTGTGACCCCGAGTGGATGCGAGATTGTGTCAGGCTGTTACCGTATTTTGGCCTTGCAACATCCGCCCTCGCGCAGACCGACAAACAGATCACGTGACAAGTTGGAATTAGATAGAAAACGAAATAAACCTCTAAGAAGCGTTAATAGACATTTAGCACCGTCGGTGGCCTCGTATCAAACATGGGAATGGAAACAACAAACCGTTTTTTGATATATTTACACACAATAAAAACGTAAAAAATAACTTATTTAATATTATTATCTTTCGAATACAACAACTACATCCCCCCGACAGAGGACAATATTCTCAACAAATGTCCATTCAATAAAGTCTTAATAACCATAAAATTTTTTATTCATTTTCTCGATCACAAAAATTTCAACGACACCACTATAATTTTTAATAGTTTCCTTTACAAAAAAATAGACAAAATAACAAACACCGTCAACTATTTAATCATGATACGGAACTTTACCCCGTTTGAGGGTAGATCGAAACGTCATTTACAACTTATATATCCATATATATATACCGTTATATATTTTTAATAATTCAATTCATATAAAAAACATTATCAACCACGTTTACAGCTGCAATCGGTATATCAAATGAGTTCATAAGACGGATACATTATTACATATAATAGTCGTCATATGCTAATGTCATATTTTCTTACAAAACAACAACTACTTTTTTTAATTAATTAATCTTAATATAAGTTTTATTCAATATGATGTATACGATGTAGACCAAAATTAGGCTTTTGTAAGCAGGGCGTCTCGACAATTATTTAAACAAATGAATAAGTAAATAAATAATTATATAGGACTATATGACACACAGACGTCTGTTCCTAAGATAGACAACTTAATGTCTGTGTTATAGGTAACAGCCGCCTGTTATATATAAATATTTTTCTTGGAAATTTATAAACACGTACATATAGATAATACACCCAGACTCGAGGCGGGAATCGAACCCGCGACCCCCGGAGCGGAAGGCAGGGTCACTGCCAACTGCATCAATGTATTTGATAAATTGTAGGTCTTTAATAACGCATAGTGAACAAACAAATGTATATGAAAGAACGCAATTAGCCTTGAGGTGCCTGGAACATTATTTCGCATTTTTCTAAAACAAGTTGTTTAAAAATTTTGCTCTTAAGAATATTTACTAATAATTGATTGCAATAATATAAGTGATTTGCGTCCTTTCATTAAAAATATGTAAAAATATATTATCTTTTAAATAATAACATCTTTCATTAACGTAACACGTTATTTACGTTTTGTATTAATCAGTAACAAATGAATGTATCTGTAGATTTATTAAACTGTCATAAATATTAAGTAATACATAACATATCTTTAAAATCTTGTTTGTCATTAGAATTGATTTTAACGCCCTTGCCCCTTTACCAATTTTTTACTAAAAATTAAATAACACTACAGAAACTGAACGAATCTATTGTCACTATTATTTATTTAAATGAAAATTAAATTTCGTGCAAACATTTTTAAGTACGGTGCAATCGTTGCAAACTAATTTTAGATGCATATAAGGTTCGCAATACTCCTAGTGCGGATTTTAATAGTTTACGCTTAAGAGTCGTTTGAATTTGAGTTTCTCCGTACGATACATTGGAGAACAGCGCCTCTAGCGGGATAACCAGCGCTGACTTGTGGGGCGCTGTTACTTAATGCAAGGAGAAACTCGAAATCGAGCGTTTTGGTATACGTAAGCTGTCAAAACTCAAACTAGGGTAATTGGGAAAAGAATAGTTAGTAATGTTTCCCAATTAATTCCTTATACGCATCCTTATCTCATTTCTGAACGATTAAAAAATTTATCACGTAATATGGATGCGAGCATATTATTGTTACCTAATCTTCTCTGTCTAAAATTCTTCATTCTGCCTTTTGCCTTTTTACGGCCTGAATTCTTAAAATAAATATTGTATCATATTCATAAATTATTTTAGCAAAAATAATCAACTGCATTGTGGACTATCAAATCGCTCGAACGTTACCTCTCTGTACTTCTACTTAATAATACATTACATCAACGCAAGTGTACAATCCATTCGTATTAAGAATTCGTAACGAAAATATCAACTATTCATTGGCCGGAACGTCGGCAATATGTATCAACATAAATAACGTTCAAGGATCATTTATTTTGGTGTTTCATCAATAAAAGTATCAAACGCGCACGTACGTAAACTTACAGTCTATGGACGCCTGGCGCTCGCGGCGTCGCGACGCGCAGGCGTTCGAAATTCATCATCGCGCGCAATTTATTATCATAAGTACAGCACTAATAGAAGTTTTGATCTTAGTCCGGCGATCGCGGGACCTGGGAGTGCGACGCACTTGAACATAAAACTATAACCTCGTATCGCGCACATTCACTAGTGGGGTGGAATTAAACTTAAAAAACTTTAACAGACTGTCCTTAATGCTAATAGATTATAAAAAAAAATCTCGCCCCAATATTTGT
>JANCMC010000008.1:1844492-1854735 GCA_024363005.1 Charaxes varanes
ATACAAACTTTTAATTTAAGCTTGGTAGGAGAGGAAAAATTATTTAGGTTTATATTAGACATACCGAAAAAGTATTCCTAATACTCTTAATCGTTCCTAATAAAAAAAAATGCTTTTTCTTTCTTTTCTAACACCCCATCAACTCCTAGATCGACGTGTGGGCGGCGGGCGTGATCCTGTACATCCTGCTGTGCGGGTTCCCGCCTTTCTCTTCGCCCGACGGCGACCAGGAGAAGCTGTTCGACGCGATCCTGTCAGCGCGGCTGGAGTTCCCCGCACCGCACTGGGAACGGGTATCCACGGGCGCCATCGACCTGGTGGCCAGCATGCTCCGTCCGCAGCCCGAGCTGCGCTTCGCCGCCGAGGACGTGCTCGACCACGCCTGGATGTCGGTGCGTCCGCTTTTATCTGTATATATCTTCCTCATCTTTCTCACATAAGCCCCTTAGGCCGATCGTGCCTCTCTACCGCTTGTTCCGCGCTTTCGCTTGCACGCTCCGTTCAGGCGGAACGTGACACTTTTTCGAGTGTGCAGCCGGCGTTCGTCGACTTATATGGCGTTATCGTGTTGTAAAAATATTTGGAAGTTACAAACAGACACGTCAATTTTTTTATATGTATAGATTTTTAATGCTCAGCTCTGCCTGTATTTATAATTCTATACTAATATATAAAGCTGAAGAGTTTGTTTGTTTGCTTGAACGCGCTAGTCTCAGGAACTTCTGGTCCGATTCGAAAAATTATTTCAGTCTTAGATAGCCCGTTTATAGAGGAAGTTCATTAGCTTTACATCGTGACGCTAAAATTGAATCTAACTTTTACCTAACTCACAGCTAGTTATTAATGTAATAAACTTGTCTATTAACAGGACGACTACGACGAGACCTGCGACTTCCGCACCTGGTACGACGACGACTCGTCATAGCGCGCGAGCCCCGAGGCGCCCGAGTCCGCCCCGTGACGTCACCGCCCGCAGCGCGTCACAAGCTATGCATGCCTTCATACTAACACCAATACCAAAGTTATTCCATAATGTATGTAATGTTAAAATTGTCAATACGGTACTGCGCGTGTGTTCAATTTTCAAAAAGATGTTTTCTATAATCGATTTAAAGTGTTGCCAGTACCTTTGTTGTTATCAGTGCCGTCTGTACCGCAAGAGCACACGGGACACCCTTAAGATTCATGCTAATATTGGACTATACACTATTGTTTAGGGTTCTTTCGTACCTCCAAAGGACAAAAGGAACACTTATACAATCACTTTGTTGTCCATCTTATTTTCAAGTCTCAGTAATTCAGAAACGCGTAGGGCTACAAAGTTGAAGTTATTAACAAAAACTGAGGTATGCAGTCCCTTGGACGCTATAAAAAATCAACCCTCTATGTTTACACAATCAAAAGATATAGCAGTTTATTTCACAATTCACATAAATTTACAAAGGGATCCAAAGCCTATAGAGTACTATCCGTTGACCTAGCATCAGAATCTTTGAAGTACAAGTACAGGAAAAATTCCGAAAATATGTAGTTACATCAGAAAAAAATATTGGTGACTTTGTAAAATTAAAAGAAATCCAATGAAAAGTATAAATCTTAGAATAACCTGGTAAAGTCTTATGTGATGGTACAGAACCCTTAGCGTATTTGCCTGGTTTATTTCTATTTTAGATTAGCATAATCTATTAAAAAATCGCTTTGATATAGTCCAAAAAAAATATTTAGAAAACAAGGAAATTTTGTTAAGATTGTGTGGCAACACAGAAATAATAATAATCATTGCCAATTGCATATTATTTTGCAACAATTTTTGGTGTTTTTCGTTTGGGTGTCTACTGTCAAAGTTCGCCATCAATTTTATTTTATAATATATATGTCCTGTGCTTTAGAGCCCTGAATGGTCCAAGATGGCTCTGGTTGTTGCTCCAATTTTGTACGCTGATGATATAGTTCCCCAATGGGACGCTTTAGATAATCATAAAATGAATTCTCTATTTATTTAATTAAAATACAATATATTTCTTTAAGAGATCTAGCCGTAACTAGTATTTGTGGCTGTAAAACCAGTTTTTATGTAGTATTATTTAGGTTTATATTTTGACTGTTTGGTTGATATATAAAAATGCATTTGAATCATCTGATCTTTTTTTGATTGATCACAAACGATCTCTATAATTACATTGTAGGCCACTAATATATATTAATTTAAACATCTTTTTTTTTATTTATTTATGGCTTAGCAATAGAATTATAGTCTTAAGTAGCTTAACATATATCTTCCCTAGAGGCCTACAGCGTCAAGATATATCTGCTAAAATTATAGAGACTTTGTATAAGTAATAAAATATACCACTATGAAAATAAGGCTTTACTTTTTTTATAACAAGCTTTGGGCTCTTTGATGGTGCATATCTTCAATACTGTAGAGTAACAGAAGCTAGATTTAATGGCTCGGTTTTGATAAGAATGTATTCCTAATTTACAGTTAGAATTCAATATTAGAAATGCAGATTTTTTTTTGGCACTATTATGTGTTCGAGTTGACTATAAAGGAAAAAAAGTAGTTAAAAAATGAAAAAAAAAAAATCCTATTAGTGTGACAAAAGTAAATATTTTGCAATACTAATAGACTTGTATTTTTACAAAAAAATGAAGTATGTAATGATTGCTTTGCTTAATTGAAAAACAATAGTAAAAATATTAATAATTGATTTCGCTTCAATATAATATGGCTAGTAGTAATTTATTATAAAAATTGTGCAGTGGACTTTATTCTAGTGCCAAACTATTGATCATTTCATCTTATTCTGTTCATATATTATATATATCATGCTCTAAACTATCATTTTACTTAATTGATCTGACGATCTTATATATCTTGCTATTTATTTTCAATCCATAATGCATTAAAGATTTAAATATTAGACTGATACACATTCCTTTACTTTCTAAACTAGTGAAATAATAATATTGAATTAATTTTTCTATTGTCAACTTTCAATAGACTTTTTTTAAACAAGTGTCTTAACTCTCATATGCCCAACAGCTATTCTTATGATTAATATATCATCTCATTAATCCTGTTTTATTGAAGCGATTTAAAGATTTATTTGCTTACAAAATAAATTATTTATTATAAAGAAATTGGTTTATCTTTGTTGAATATCCGAGAAATTCAAAAACCTGCAAAATTCCTAGTATGCCCATAATTTTAGGAAGAAACAAAAAACAGTTTAAATTAATTATCTTACAACTGTTAAAACACTGCAAATTAGTAATTAATATTGGCCTATACTTTGTATACTCATGTTTTGTGTTTTTGATTTTAGAGGGGCAACTGGTAAATTAACCAAGCATTTTAACTTTCTTGAAACTCAGATGTATTCAAAAATGTCTAGGTAAAAAATTAAAATTGGCCACAAAATACCCTATAACAACATGCACAAGTACTATCATCTTGTCAAATGATATATTCAAAATTAGCTTTCTTCAATGTAAAAATATTAAAGATTTATTTTCATAATTTTTATAGCCATCATCAGCATAGGAAAACCTAGCTAAAAATGTTATATGCGAGATAGTACACTTTAGAATTGCAAAATTTTTGATACAAACCATTTGTATGATTTTTAAATAAATTAAAGTGAAGCTTGTTTTATTTATAATATTTAATGTTTAAATTACAAATTATTTTAGTACATATCCTGTTAGTAGGAATCCACTCGACCCATTCATCATGACATCTGGGTGTGTCCTCTCTGGTAGAATCTGAAAAAATAATAGGAATCGAACAAAAACGTCTTGTATCTAGGCCATAAGCACAAAATTATTTGATATCTTTTCTTAAGTCCTACAAGGAACATTTTTTTTTGACATAGAACACAAGTTTTACTATGTGCATCCGCAGAGGAGTGTCCCTACTCTAAGATTTTCAAACTAGAGTCTAGACTAGTAGACTTCAAATTTTCCTTGTTGATAGAACATACTAAAAACTCATTATGAAAATTATTTTTAAAGAAATCAGACAACTTTAGAAGTTATTTAACAAATATTGTTATTGCATATCAGACATGGAATTCTTCTCGATGTGTATCATAGCCTTCTAGGTTACTCATTATTACATATGTAGTAATACAGGAAAATACATTAATAGGTTTATAACTAGTTGTTTCTTACAACTTAGTTCACATAAAATTGCAAGAACCCAGGCCTTCTTACCAAATTTCATCATTGTATGTCCTGCTATTTTGGATATTATATGTTAGATGATTTTCCGCTTTTATATATATAGAAAACAATACTATATATGGTAACATAACTCAAATTTTATGATTTTTTAACCACTCCCCCAGTTCTTGCCACATTTTTAAAATTCCCTCCCATTTATGAAATCACAAAATCAAGAAAGCAATAGTTTCTTTTAATTATTTTATGAAGTATGTATATAAAGGATGAAAATTTAAATTTTTACATGTGATGTCACAACTTGCCTTCTCCTGCATGTTGTCACAAAATGTTGCATCATGGTGCAACCTTGTCTCTTTAACATGTGACATAATACTACAATCCCAATTAGGAAATTTAATTACCTGATAGTTCCTCATCCAGTTACATGTTAATTTTAGAGCAGCCACATTACTTGACGATTTAAGTACCATATATAAATTTTGTAGTGGTTCAGCCACACTGTAATAAATAACAAAAGGTCTACCTGGTTTAACAAATGAAACAAGTTCTAGAAATATATTTTGTGGATCTTCTTTACATGCTATAACTAACGAGTCTACTTTATTTAATAAAATTTCAGAAGCTGTTTTATTATCGTAGTGCCATTTTGGTTTCTTTTTACCTGTTTCCTCACCATCCTCATTACTTTCATTAAAATTGCGTCTATCATTTTGGGACTCTTCAAGCTTTGGTATCTTGCTCTCATGTTCCAATCCTTCTGAGGCTTTTCTCTTTAAGCTTATTTCTTTATCCACAGAGATTTCTGAAATGTGAGTATCACATCCTTGATATATTTGTCTTAAAACTGAGTATACATTTACTGATATACACTTGTTGAACTGTTCAGGACAAAAATTCATGGCTAATAAAGCTTGTTTCTGTGACATGTTTCCTGGATGCATATGTATTAGTTTCCCGGTTGATTCTGGTCCTATAGCACTTAACAATGCAGCTGCTAGAAGGCCATTGGAACCTGAATCGTACAGCAGATGATTGCCTTCAGTACTGATATTTGACAATGTAATTATTTGAGATAAAGTATCTAAACGAATACCCTGGACCTTATTCACATCTAACTTATATAAAATTTCAGTAATTATTCTCAAGTTCGGTTTTAAAATCTGTATATACTCAAAGTACTTCTTCTCTTTTTTCTTTAAATACTTTTCCTGTGCGAATTCAGTTTTATTGTGGAATGTGTTAGAGTTTGTTATTAACGTCTCAACAATTTCTGACGCTTTGTTGGAATCATTTTTTAATTCACTAATTTCGTCAGCCGATAGCTTTTGCGACCGACCATCGTCATATATATTTCTGTTGTCAGAACCAGAGTTCTTCAACTTTATTTCTTCCGCTATTTTCACTGCCTCTCCACATAATTCTAAAACATACTCTTTATTTCTTTTTGTACCTTTCGCTATCACTCTAAATGTTGAAAAATACTTACAGCCTTCGATACCATTTAAGTTAACTGTATCTTTTCCTATGCTTACAGTCGAATTAGGTTTATTAAATTTATGAAGTTTTTTGTAATTCTGCTTTTGTATAACTATGTATTCACCGAGTTTAATGGTATTATCAGACATTATTCAATTAAAAGTATAAAACTTAGTACTAGTTAACAAGATATGACAATTTAAGGTTATATCAAGTATTGAAACGGTAGCGGGCTGGTTATTATTTAGATGACACAGATTGAACAAGAAATTACACATCTTAATCCTGGCAATATTAGCTAACATTTTGTCAAAAGCGCCTTTGAGTTTTATAATTATTAATCTGTATGGATTTCTATTTACGAATTGTCAATTGTGACTTTGCGCCAGAGTAGCGAGTCGAGTGGTCGTACTAGTTTATGCACGGCGAGGTGTGCAAGTGACTTTTGAACTTTTAACACTATATAATATAATAATACCAGTCCACATATTACCTTTAATATACTTACTTTCTAAATATTTTCCTGTTACGTTAAAGATAACTTCTGACATTTAGATTTAGATTTTCCAAGCTATGGCAGTTGCTACTAAAAGCCGGATTTTTAATATATATCCTCTATTAAGGCATAAATATTCTCCACGTATTCTTTGTAGAAGAAATTTAAATCTTCAGGAATACCATAGCAAGGATCTTTTAAGAAAACACCAAGTGTCAATACAAAACTTTCGGCTTCTGGATTCAAAGCTGGACCCTCAGTCCTTATCAGACTTTAAGGCAAACGAATATGTTATTAAAGCTCAAATTTTAGCAGGTGGGCGGGGAAAGGGACATTTCGATAATGGTTTTAAAGGCGGAGTGCATTTGACAAAGGATCCAAAGGAAATTCTTAGCTTAGCTAAAAATATGATTGGCCATAAATTGATTACGAAGCAAACACCCAAAGAAGGTATACTCGTAGACAAAGTAATGGTAGCAGAGAGTGTTAATATTGTACGGGAGACATACTTAAGTATTGTAATGGAAAGATCATACAATGGTGCTGCCCTGGTTGCTTCTCCGGCTGGAGGGATGGATATTGAAGCTGTAGCTGAAAAAACGCCGCATCTAATTAAAACGGTGCCCATTGATATTCATGAAGGTGTCTCAGACAATGTTGCAAAGGAGGTTGCAGAGTTTTTGGAATTCAAAGGACCTTTAGTAAGAAAATGTGCTGAAGAAATAAAAAAAATATGGCAACTGTTTCTGAAGGTATTTTTAAATGCTATACATAAATTAAGTAGTTCAAATATCACATCAGGTTTTCTATTTGTTGAATAACATATGTATGATTATATGTATCATTTGTTTTTTTTTTAGAATACATATAAGATTACCAGATTAATATAATCTAATCTTTAATTTTTGATAATTCATCTTTTATTTGGGTTTATGTAATCTTTAATGACAGTAATGTCTAGTAAGTGTATCATTGGCATTAAAGAAACCCTTTGCATATATAGAAAAAAAATTAAATTCACATAAACCTTCTTTTAACAACCTCTACTTTTTATTGTAATATTAGTTTTTTTACTTTTGTAGTTTGTAAGTTGATGTCGCAAATTTCTGAATCTAAAATTCTTTCTCTAATTTCAAATAGCCTGTTTATGGAATGTTTATAAGTTTTACTATTATTATTGTCTTATAGGTTGATGCTACTCAACTAGAAATAAATCCACTGGTAGAGACTGATGATGGTAGAGTTGTTGCTGTGGATGCAAAAATCAATTTTGACGATAATGCTGAATTTAGACAGAAGGAGATTTTTGCTCTTGATGATACATCTTGTACTGATCCAAGAGAAGTAAGTATTATGATGAAGTAAATATCCTAACTTTTTAAAAAGTGATCTGTATTTTTTGATATAACAAAAAAGCTTATTAAACAAAAGTACCATTTTAAAAACTTACATTTTTCTGACTCAAAGTAAAATTGACTTTTACTATATAATATATACCTGACTATATGACGCACGGACGTCTGTTCCTAAGGTAGACAACTTAATGCATATGTTATAGGTAACAGATGCTTATTATACACAAATATTTTTTTTTAGAAATATTTAATTACATACATATAGATAAATACACCCAGACTCGAGGTGGGATTTGAAACCACAACCCTCGGAGCGGAAGGCAGGGTCATTGCTCACAGCGCCAACGGGCCAGTCAATTGTTCCTGTTAGGCCTACAGGTCTTGCAACGTAAGTAGGCTAAAACCTAAGTTTGCGTCATTTTCTTGTATTTACATTTATACGTCAAATCATTTCTAGATAGATAAGACTAGACTATTTCAACGCCTTCTGTCCGCCTATCCACTTTATCGGCTGAAAATTTTAAAATTGACAGGTGTCTCCTAAGTTCTAATGTTATCTAGCTGGTCGATTATTCTAATCTTATTCCTGACACAAAACCTACTTTTCGAAATGTTGGTTTATCTGCAAGCATGGAAATATGTCTCTAATATTATTACCTAATGCCTTTATTCGTAAAAATAAAGATATTATTCAGATTGAAAACTTTATTATTTCTTCAAGGACAACAAAAGGACCTTTGCTATCGCATTATTTTTTTGCATTTTTAATGTGGCCATTATGAAAGTTCTCCTTTTAAAGGTGTAAATGTGAACATCTTTAACATAATTGCCGAATTCTATCTCGTATTTTACGAAACGTCTAGATGGAATTGTGAAACCAGTTTTCTATATACGTATAATGTTAAAAAAAAGATAAATATTATTGTTATATTTTTTGTGTGTTTCGTAATCGTTGGTAGTTCTATTGTTGGATGTATTTATATTTCACAAGAATTTGAAATTTCATCAAAGACATCTCCAGACTGCAACTGTGCATTTGGTCATGATATTTAGTCTCTTATGTAACATTTATATAGAGCGAGTTTTTTGATATAATGTGATTTTTTGTGCATAATGGTTCTCAGGTGGAATAGTCTAAATGGCATATTTTCGCCAAAGCATAATGAAAAAAAAAAAAATTTGTGCATAATGGTTCTCAGGTGGAATAGTCTAAATGGCATATTTTCGCCAAAGCATAATGAGGACCCTTGGTTCATAGAGAATTGTATATGAACCAAAGGTCTCCCGCCTCCAGTCGGCCGGCATGGCCGGTTGATTTCATTAGTTCACTAGCTGTTACCGAGACTTCATCCGCGTAAAATTAAGAAAAAATAATAGATTTAATTTTAGCGTGATATATAGCCTATAGCCTTCCTCGTTTGGACTTATACAGGCAGCTGAATTTCACCACAGTACATCACGTCAGAACTTGAAATTCCACCTTCATCTCCTCGATACCCTAAAGTCCACATCCGTGCGCTTCCTAGAAACTTCTTATCTCGCACAATATCTCTGTTGAAGTAATTACCAGCTTCGGTATTTTCTTAAGGATACGACTTAGATACCTTCAAGAAAAGAGCATACTCATTTCTTAAAGGCAACGCATATGCGAGCCATGGTTTTCCAGTGGTCCATGTATATTGTTAGCCACTTAGGTGAACCGCCTGCCCGTTTGCCCCTATTACGAAAAAAGCCTTCCTCTATAAATGGGCTATCTTACACTCAAACAATTTTTCAAATCGGACCGGACGGTTCCTAAGATTAGAGGGTTCAAGCAAACGAACAAACAAACTCTTCAGCTTTATATAATAGTATAAAGTATAAATGTAAAAGACGATAGATTTCATTAATATATGAATATTGACGTGCATTCAAATGGTTCAAATAGTTCATAAACGGTCTATGACTGTTTGATCCCTTGGTCCAGTAAGGGTCGTGGTCGTTATGATCGTTTATATCTAGGAAGACGTTCTTGTCAGCAGCCGAAAGATTGGGAGTGCATTTCGTAGAGTCCAGAAAATCAATCACGAAATTGCTATTACAACAATATTTGAAAAACACAAATTGAAAAGTTTCAAAAATAAAGCAAATATCGAAGTTAAAAAAAGTGCTGAAATTGGCAACACTGAAAGTGTTTCAACCACGACTATAAGGTCGCGGACTATAGCTTTGTATTATGTAATAAAAAAATTATGTTATTTTGTTATTCTGCAATAACAATACTACGTCAGCAGCAATAGCAGCTGTTATTTTAAGATCAGATAATATTTAATCGCTCTAGGAGGAAAATATCTTATGTAATCATCGTAATTGCGAATAAAAAAATGCGCTAGATGGTATAACACTATGACGCAAGAATTTTATTGCTTATTAATCTATATACTAACTAGCTGTACCCCGCGTGGGCCACCCTAATCAATATGCACGCGTTAAACTAACTTAGGATTATGAAAAATAGATAGTAGCCGATTCTCAGACCTACTGAATATGCATATAAAATGTCATAAAAATCGGTCAAGCCGTTTCGGAGAAGTATGGTAACTAACATTGTGACATGAGAATTTTATATATAAGACTAGCTGTGCCCCGCGACTCCGTCCGCTTGGGCCACTCTTATCACTTAGGAGTATGAAAAATAGATGTTGACCGATTCTCAACCCTAGCCAATATGCACGCAAAATTTCATGAA
>JANCMC010000008.1:2333956-2345400 GCA_024363005.1 Charaxes varanes
ATATATATATTTTTTTAAATACATATACTTTTTAATATGGGATAAAAGGTCATTTCAAGACCAATCCATGAAATGATCTGTAAAATGTTTGTATGTCATTAAATAAAAAAAAATGATTTTTACAAAAAAATGTTTAAGAAAGTAAGAATATCGTAAAAGAAAATGGCTAAAAATTTTGAAATTCCTGCGTCCACTCACACAAAATAGACGACCATTTTAGAATCTTACGACAGCCAACAAAACATCGCTACTCTTCACTATCCAATTACATGCTTAAGCTTATTACAACCATTATAAAACAATACCACGCCTAACGATAAAAATAGATACTAAGGATATATTATCATTAAAACAGTGGATTTTCCTCTAGAGAGCTTTAGATTTTTTTTTACATCATTATTAGCCATTTAACTTTATACTTTGTGTGTCATGTGCTAAAATAAAATTTTGTTTTCAGGTCACAAAATATTGGTCGTCACTACGTAATCTTGTGATATCTCTTCTAAACTCAATGAGATCTATTATCTCGTTGCTGTTCCTTCTATTCTTGTTCATACTGATTTTCGCTCTGCTTGGAATGCAATTGTTCGGTGGTCAGTTCAACTTCGAAGAGGGTACGCCTCCTACGAATTTCAATACATTTCCAATTGCGCTGCTTACTGTCTTCCAGGTAATCTTTCATTATTATTCTAAGTATTCCCGATCAGTGTCTGTGAGTCATAGTAGTCGTTAGGTTGTAAAGATCGTGTGGGTTCCGGGGATGACGTCAGACGGCCGTCGGTCATCTTAACTTCCCTCACAACAACATCCTCTGCAATTTTAACGGACCCTCGTACCAGACCAAGAGAAAACTAGGAATATAAACGTATTTATGTAACAACGAATAGGCAGATCTAACATTTTCATTAATTTTGCAAATTTTCAGTATATCTAATAACGAACGACAATTTTTTTTCAGATTTTAACAGGCGAAGATTGGAATGAAGTAATGTATTTTGGGATTCAGTCTCAGGGCGGTATCCAAAGAGGCATGATTTACTCGCTGTATTTTGTTATCCTTGTGTTGTTTGGCAATTACACGTTGCTCAACGTGTTTCTCGCTATCGCCGTTGACAACTTGGCAAATGCTCAGGTATGGACTTTCTGAGCTTACTTATACGGATTTTGCTTAAGTCGTTCCAAAATGGTTTAAGTCACTTCACTTAATTAGGTACTCATAAAACGACTTAAGCAAGACCTATGTGTTATAAATGGATTATAAGCAGGCCTTTTCTTGTCACTTCTTTCTAGGGGACACGCTACCACTAGAAAGTTGTAAGTTCATAATTATTATAAACACGCCTTTTTAACTGACGTGTGATTAAACATTTGCCCGTCTAGTTTCTAACCCGTTCGGGGTACTTCTACCATAAATGTTGAAATTCATTCGTTTTTAACAGTTTTATGGCAATTTTTTTAATTTTTTCAAAATTTACATAGATGCATTGACTGCACCCGCATTCCTCAACAAAAAAAGCCCTGATTATAAATATATGTGTCGACGTTTGAGCTCGTATGTAAATTTGACGCCGCTTTTCGTGTAAATGTAGCGATTGTGTATTTACAGGAATTAACCGCAGCTGAAGAAGAGCAAGAAGACGAAGACAAAGATAAACAGGTTAATATATATTCAAATATATATGTACATAGTAAATGCTTTGTCAGCATGCATTCATGCATTGATGTCTCTTTGTTTATTTGTTATAGCATAAAAGTAACTTACGCTTAAAAAAATCGAGCTCTATGCGGCAAGTTGTATTGACCGCATAATCTCCTAAATCCTCAATTATGCATCTTTAATATTCATTTCTTAAGCATTTGTAATGAATTTCTAATAAAAAGATAAGAGGTTAGCGGTAAGTTGGCTAAAAGAAAATGAGTCATTTTAAGTAAAACTTAAATTTAAGGTGTACTAAAAACGGCCAGATTTACTAGATCTCAAATTCTACCACTGTACATAAGTTAAATAACAAGTGAAACATTGGCAAGTCTTATTTCATTAATAATCTGACCGTTCTTTGACATGACCACATCCAACAGATAAAGTGCTTTTACTTTTACAATCTCCAAAAATATGTTTAAAAATTGTGGGCAAAAAGTGCATCCTTGACCCATTCCTTATAAC
Organism: Charaxes varanes; assembly: GCA_024363005.1. Classification (NCBI taxonomy): domain Eukaryota; kingdom Metazoa; phylum Arthropoda; class Insecta; order Lepidoptera; family Nymphalidae; genus Charaxes; species Charaxes varanes. The sequence goes on from JANCMC010000008.1 coordinate 2,336,121, forward strand.
TAATTCATCTGCATTAACAAAGTATGAAAGCAGACGTTTAACATTTATATAAACGAACGAATTTTTTATTTATTTTTAGAGTAAAAAGAAAGAAGAAGATAAGAAAGATGAAGAAGAGATACCCGATGGACCAAAACCAATGCTGCCATATTCGTCCATGTTTATTTTGTCACCTACTAATCCGTAAGTATAAGAATCTGTATTATTTAAAATGATTTGTTTAATCTAAATGGATTTTTATTGAGTACATACCGCATTAAAAGTTTTGGTGTCCTTCAAATATTAGGGTTTGAAAAAAATTGTAATGATATAACAAAAATTTCATTATTGAAGAAAGAAATCCTATGTTTGAATTGAGTTAAAAGAATTTAACAATATAAGGTACAAAAGTCTTTCTCCTCGTTATGAAGAATGATTGTCGATTTTAAAATATTTGTTTCAGCATTAGAAGAGGCGCACACTGGGTTGTAAATTTAAGATATTTTGATTTTTTTATTATGGTAGTGATATGCATGAGTTCTGTGGCTTTAGCGGCTGAAGATCCCGTAGTCGAAGAGAGTCCCAGGTATATATAATTTAATTTATAGTTACTAGATGTTACGTAGAACATTCTACGAATCATAGTCATCATTTAAATATACCGTTTTTTAGGGTTCCGTAGTCACACAGGGAGTCCTTAGAGTTTCGCTTTCTTCGTCTGTCCGTCCGTCCGTCTATCCGCCCACCAGGTGGTACCCCAAAAGGATTTTCAAACTATTGGACGTAGAGACTTGAAATTTTCAATGTTGATAGAACATATTAAAATCTCATTGGGCAACTTATTTTGAACGAAATCAGACTGCAACTTTTGAAGTAATTTAACGTTTATCGCGTATCAAATACGGAACTCTTCTATAAGTATGACTTGACAAGCTCTTGGCCACTTTTATTTAATTCAAAGCAAATCCGTCTCACGTTGTGTTAAAAATCTTAATACACTAATTTGATGGTATATAGTGCAGTTGATACAAAAACTTTGTTTGATACATGCCCATGTTAACTATACAAAGGTTAAAGTTGGAGGGACTCAACTCCAAGCAGTCTTATCTTTCCATCAGTTTTATCTTTTTTCATGTAACAGTACGCTTACATAATATTGTTAACATTTGTTTTCTTTAATTAGAAATAAAGTGTTGAACTACTTCGATTACGCCTTCACGGGGGTGTTCACTGTGGAGATGTTACTGAAGATTGTGGACCTCGGTATACTGTTCCACCCGGGCGCGTACCTGCGTGACCTCTGGAATATTATGGACGCAGCGGTAGTCATATGCGCCTTGGTCAGCTTCGGTTTCGAAATCGGGTACGTGAATCATTTTTATTTCTTTGCAAATTATGATTTTATGTCATTAAAGATGTCAAAGTCCAGCGGTCGGTGATTCTTGTTCACACAATAAAATACACATATATTAACAGTATAAATATAGGTCATAGGAAATGTTCGGTGATGACACTGCATATACAACGATTTCTTCCCATTCTAATACTGCCCAACTAAATACGTTTTCACTTCAAAAATGTTTCGTTGTTTGTTCCCATAAGTCATATATAACGTATTGTAAGTGACTTTTATGGTGATCCTATAATGTTCGAGGAATAAATTCCGCATCCACACATTCGTTGTGCGATACTTCTCTTTCTTTACGTTAATAATACTTCTTACCATCTTAATAGGGATAATAGATCTTTGATCACCAGTACCTTAATTCTGTTCATCTTCGTACTACCTTTACCTTTTACTTCTTATCATCTTTATATGTCCAATGCTTTCAATGAAATATTATATTTCTGTAAGAGCAGATTCTATTTTGCTAGCGACTATTCCGTATATATTCAGTATTAGCCTGGTATAAAACATTCCCTTACCAAAACGAAGTTCTAACTTTCTTATAAAGTCATATTCTGAGGATAATTTTTTATATATTTTTTGTTGAATTCCATGTTTTAGAGTTCCCTCAAGTACTTCAAGGAACCTTTATAGTTTTGCTTTGTCCTTCTGTTCGTCTGTCCAAATTATTAGAGGTAGAGACTTGAAAATGACCATTTGGATAATACATGTTAAAACTTAATAGGAAATTTATTTAAACGAAATCGGACAGCAAATTTTGGAGTTATTTAACAAATACGTTTATCGCATATCAGATATGGAACCCTTCTATACAAGCCTGTCTTAACATGCTCCAGGGTATTTATTTTACTAAAGCTATGTTCCTCTATTCCAGTGGTATGAAGAAAGGGGCGGGACAGAATTTGTCCACAATAAAGTCGTTACGAGTGCTAAGAGTGCTTCGACCGTTAAAAACTATAAAACGTGTTCCGAAATTAAAAGCAGTGTTTGACTGTGTTGTGAACTCTTTGAAAAACGTCATTAACATTCTCATTGTGTACATATTGTTTCAATTCATATTCGCTGTAATTGCAGTTCAACTTTTTAATGGTAAATTTTTTCACTGCAACGATATCAGTAAGAATACTTTTGAAGACTGCCAGTAAGTACTACTTATGACACTTGTTTTTTATTATTATAAAACCGCTAGTATTTAAGTTTTCATAGTTTATGTCTATACATCGTTCTATTTCAAAAATATAAATATGGTACAAACTTTGTACTTACCAGCGTTATAACGCGAAGTTTATCTGATAAAAAAATTGGTCCATCGTGTAACAGATCGACTAAAATCTATATAGACACTAACTACAATCTGCGACTTCGTCTGCATGAATTAATTGTATGCGACAAAAAGTAACCTATGTCCGTGTGGCCTTCAAGGTCAAATCTATCCCTATACCAATATTAATCAAAATTGTTTCAGCGGTTCAGGCCTAAAAAATAACAGAATTATTTTAACATTTATAATATAAGTATGGATTTTAATGTTTGTTTCATATTCAGGGGGTCGTATTTTGTGTACGAGCCAGGTGTGCTGTTGCCGCGGATAGAGAAGCGCCAGTGGAAGACGCAATCATTTCACTACGATAATGTGGCTTCCGCGATGCTGACTCTTTTCGCGGTACAAACAGGGGAAGGATGGCCGCAGTGAGTATCTTCAATATACTATATGGAGAAAAAAATGTAATGACTTTATGCAATAAATAGACTATAAATAAAATCTTATTTGTTTTCAGAGTGTTACAAAATTCAATGGCCGCCACGTACGAAGATAGGGGACCCATACAAAATTTTCGAATAGAGATGTCCATATTTTATATAGTTTACTTTGTGGTGTTTCCGTTCTTCTTTGTTAATATATTCGTAGCTTTGATTATTATCACATTTCAAGAGCAAGGTGAAGCCGAGTTGCAAGTCGGTGAAATTGATAAAAATCAGGTATGACTCATAATTTTCTCAACACTCAAGATTCATAATACAATTGCATTCACAAAAATAAATAATGATATAATTCCAGAAATCATGTATAGACTTCACGATAGAGGCGCGACCTCTAGAGAGGTACATGCCAAGTAAAAGAGGGAGTCTTAAGTACAAAGTGTGGAGGATAGTAGTGTCAACGCCTTTTGAGTACTTCATTATGGCACTTATTGTGTTAAATACGTTATTGCTCATGATGAAGGTATGTATTAAATTTGGTTATCAATAGACATATAACTGAATATAGAGCATATTTGAAACATTGAAAAAACAAACTTAACTGTACAGCTTGATTATGTCCCTCAACTAATTTACTGAACCAATAAAGCACCAAATATGTGAAAAGTAGCAGAGACTCACGAAATTGAAGTAGAATATGATGCAGTTGAAATATATCACAAGGCACATATGAAATACTAGATTAGTGTTCATACCTCCGATGTTCACAAGAGACTGCACCGAACCCCGTAACATGGCATTCTTTGATAGGATTAAAATCTGATACACCTAGCCTTGAACTCCTGAATAAAGAATATTAAAAATAAACTGCTATAAGGACTTATTACTAATTGGCTTCAGGTAGTACTGCCAAATAACGCAAACACACGTCTACTCACACAAACACGACACAAAATTTTATACTATTAAATTCGGCGTCAGTGTACACAGCATTTAAATGCGCCGTTACTGATCCAGAGCCTATATCAAGTGTATCGTCAACATTTTTTTGTTGTTTTTTTCCTGTGTTTTTTGTTGTGTAATCCTGTTATCCTTGCTTGCTAATCATTGATATTTATGTATAAGTGTTTATGCACGATAAGCCTATCCTTCCTGCACAATTTCGGCACAAAAATTACCACTTTATTTAATTATCTGTGCTTGTGAATGCACATGATCTCTGGAATCAGGTCGGGCATGGAGCCATTCATGTTGTTCGTGTTGCATGATTCTTATAATATAAAGCCCTATTCTTAATTGTCTTTGTGTGAAAATCTGCATGATTGGTAGAGGAGCATTCTGCCAAGTCGGTGGCTTCGGGCTGCTTCATGTATGTCTATAAACAATTAATTTGACCAAAATTAACAACCGCACCTGTTGGTATATAAGACTGTTAAAAAACAAATGGGCCAAAATTAAAAATACCAAAATTATAACCGAAATCACTTTTTACCCCTATTTTTTTAATGCGTTATTCACTTCTTTTGTTATTTATGTTTTTCAACATTATTTTACTTGTAGTTATTAATTAGTCTAATCAATTTAAAGTAAAAAGTAATCGAATGCACAAATAAGTCCTGAACTTTTGAAATAAATATTAGTTTGTCCAGGAAAATATTCTGAACAACATATCAAAATGGGTCCATTCAAATTTTTAGTAGAAAACTCAATCGATAACAAATATCAAATTCCGTCACAATAATGTCGCCATTTTCAGTGAACTCAACACATTAAAAAAATGAAAAACCGTATTGCAAAAGGAAAAAAATTTCTACAAATTTGATATGAAGATTTATATCCAAAACCTTTTTGTTATTGCATTGCATAGCATATTGGAAAGCTAAAAATAATAAATATTTTGAGAACGATCAGTCGATGGCTGTCACTCCGTTTTTTTCTGCCCGCTTATGGTTCAAGCTTGCGCTATGCGCAGAGAGTACAGGAAGAAAACTTCTAATACTCTTAGTGTACAGATTTAATGTATGCGTTTCATGTTTTTGTCATTAATTAAAATTATTTATATACACTGTTATTTTGATACTTTGTTTAGAATATTTTTTTGGAAACACTAATTTTATTTCAAATGTTCAGAACTTGTTGTGTGTCAATAACATAATTGATTAGATTAAAAGACAAAAGTGGCTGTACACAATATTAGTAACAGTTTTAAAAAATCTTACTTCAGATATTTACTGTTTTGTTCATTTATTTTGTAAACTACGTGTATTGTATCAATAATTTCGAAATAATAACTATCGCATTCCGTACATTACTTTTTACTATTTTGTATTAGTTCAAAGTCAGTATCAAATAACAAATGAATATTTTCATTGTCATGGGTTTATCCGACACGTCATCACATAATGGCAGTACTATAATCAAAATGACGTCTACACGGATATCCTCAAGTATTCGAATATGGGGTTTACTGGAATGTTTTCCGTGGAAACAGTGTTGAAAATCATCGCTTATGGTGTCAAAGTAAGTACACGAGTAACACAATAAAAACTGACACACATTGATTGACGATCAATCATTGAAGATACGGAAGTTACAAATGTACTCTTTCTGCTAATAACAAACTGTTTTATGCATTTCATGACTGTATGGGAAAACTTTAGCCACGTAAATATTATACCTTACCACATTTTCCCCAATGGTTTCTCTCTTATAGTAATCTGTTGCTATACTTGAAATATAATTTGCAGTTTTTGTGAGGCATGGCGTTACTCTTGCATGTGGCACATGAGTGTTCTATCACTATAGTAGCCCGGTTCATCTCTTTTTGATAAACTGCCTAATAAATAATCAATATTATTCTGACAGATAAAGTTAAATTTTTAGTCTCACAAGTGACTGATAGGGTTTGTCGAGTTGTGAGAGAATCATAATTTTATCTGTCATAAAAGTTATTCATTTTTGAAATCGCAATACATAAGCAGATATTCATAGGCAGTTGATCAATCATCGGTGAAATAGGGCCCTAATATTGCTCTTGGCTTATACGTGTGTGTGAATAATAAAATACCTGTGAAGTTTATCTGCAGCTTCAACAAGAATGGTAAGTTTCTGAATGTCGTCTTTGCGGCAATACCTGTAACAGGATGTAAAAGGTCAGTATAAATTGTTTATTTTTCTCATGTGATGGCATTGTTGCCGGATGACTGTACGTGATGTGAAGAGACTTGCCTTATGCGACTGCCTGCTGAGCATGATTCGCCTTTGCATGGAGCACGTGCACTACTCACGAAATAACTGAAACAATACAACTTCTACACATCGAAGGGTCGGTCGAAGCCGGACCACAGGACAAGGACACACTAAATACACTTACTGTAAACTAAATGAACATCATAAAATCATTTTTTAAAACAGCGGTTAGTTAAACCATTACGTTGTTTAAAATCCGAAGCTAAATGCTAGACTAGATACGATTAGGTTTAATTACTCATAGGATATTTAGATATCTAAATAATTAAGTAAATTTTTGTAGCATTTAGCTTAGATTTGATAAGTTTTATCCTTAAAATATCGTGTTATTACAAACAAATCATCGGTTTTTAAACAATCTTATTTTTCAAACTATTTCAGAAGTAATATTTAAATGATAAATTTTATACTAATTGAAATTATTAAAGTTTGTAACGTTAAGTGAGCAAAATTTGAAAATGCCAAAAGCCCTAAATTCTCGGCCTTGAATACCTAGCGTTTTGTGAACACTAGTATTCACTAAATTAGAAAAGATACGAGAAATTAGCGTTTAAACTATATCATTACGGTATTTTTATCGATAGTATAACAGTTATCTATGAGTTTTTGCATTTATGTTGTTCAAATCATAAACATTTATTGAATATTATTTTCAATACTCATTTTTACAATACAAACTTTTTGACAAAGTAAACATAGGATACGAAATAGTAAAGTTTTTAATATTGAGTTACTTTATGATAAAGTTGCACTTAATATAAAGGCTTTGTAACGTTAAAATATTTGACCACATCGAATGCCTCTTTAAATATTACGGCTGCGATAATTTGTGAAATATGAACGTTTAAAATTCGATGACTATTTTGTAGTAACCTTGTTTTGGTCTTGGTTTTGTGTTAGTTTCACGAGGCTCCACCACTACTCATGGACGTGTTAACTGTCATGAACATAGTCTTTACGTTCTTCTTTCTACTCGAGACCGTTTTGAAGTTAATTGCCTTTGGATGTACGGTAAGAATGATCCACTTTTTGATTATTATAACATCAAAACTGAGCTCGTTTTATTTATGAAATATCAACCAATTTTTAAAATCATAAATTGGTCTTCGTTCATCTTCAGAAAAATTTAAATAGTATTGAAGATTCTCATGATAATACTGATTTGTCTATTTTAAAGTTTTGAATTTGGAACTCGCTTGAATCAATGAGAAACTTCAGTATCTTGGAATAATATTTAACACATTAAACTGAGTAAATTAATTTTAGAAATTACGCAATATTCAATATTGACTTGAATATATATAAAGCTAGAAATAATTTAATAGTAAAGTTTTGAAATGCTGCTTATTTATTGACAATAATTTTTTAATAGTTTTCTTACATCACTTTATTGAACTTTTCTAGATTATAGGCGAGATATTATAGATTTTTTTCTAGATATATGTAATATGATATTAATAAGAGAGATGTCCTTTTTCCTTTCCTTAAAGAAATGTTCCTTTTGCGGTCCGTTTGGAAATAGAAAGTGTACATTTGTGTATCCATATTTTTTATTTCATTTCCATAAATTAATAAATCTTATATGTTCTTGTCAAATTGATAAATATTTTCTTATATACAAAATTTAATATAAATCTGTTTTTAATTAAAATAATTAAACTAATATACTTGCTTATGAACGGCAATGCTAATAATTATGGTGTTTTTCCAGAATTTTTTCAAAGACCCATGGAATACTTTTGATTTCATAACGGTCATTGGAAGTATTATTGATGCTCTAATCATGGAGTTTGGCGTAAGTATACCTTTTTTCTATAAAATCCGATGTAAGATTACATGTTAAAATCTTGAACTCAACTGACTGTACGGTACCAAAGACAATATGTATACAAACTTCTAGGTCCATCGCAATGTCCTTTTACAAATACTTTTTTTTATTATGGGTCAGAATTTAAAATATATACAATGGAGGAGGCCTATGTTCAGCAGTGGACGTCCCCAGGCTGATATGATGATGATGATATGTTTATAATTTATTTCAGTTTCCTTTTTTTCATATATAATTGTATTTATCTTAATGACGCGGTAAGGCGAAAGATAAAATTCTTACAATAAGTAAAAAAATATTTTACAATACAAGTAATTAACTGTTACGTATACTTACCTCTACAGGCTTTTAATTTGAGTAGAGAGCGTTATTCAGATTTGCTTCAAAGTAATATCAATGTATATAATTGGTTTTACACAATTTCATATTTATTTTGCTTTCTTTTATTGATACGTTGGTTCAAATGGTATATGCAAATCAATACTCGACACTAAATGCGTTAGGATAGTCTACTCTACAATGCAGTGTTACAATAGTCTAATATAATTCATTAGAGGTAGCGCCATGCTCACAGTCCTTTTGGTCTGCATTAATATTGATCAGGCGCGTCCGGGTACCAGTACTACTTTCTTACAAAAGATCGGTGCGAAGTGGCGGCAATGCTATGACGTCAAGTGATGATATTGTTGTCGCGTTGCGTTTGATTTATGAGGATTCCCGCGAGTCTAAATCCCTATTAAAAAGCCTTCAACGCATCTGGGAGCTTTCTATTGATGTCACTTCACTTCACTGTCAGTCACTTGCCGCCTGCTCGTTTATCCCTTATAACATAAACAAGTGTATGCTGTATAAAGTTACCGAAAACGTGTTTTTTAAGATATTTTTTGCTTTTCTGCCAAATTGTTAACCGAATGAAGGTATATCCTGATTACAGAGTGACCTTGCTGAAAACTGTGCTGCTGACATTTCCTGTCAGCAGGTAAATTATACTTTGATTGCTAGGACTCCTAGTTTTTGTAAAAAATTGTTGGTGGTTTAGCATTTATTTACTATAGTTAAAACATATGATTGAAATTCCGTTTTCGTAGTCCTAGAACGTTATTGATATTTGATAT
>JANCMC010000008.1:2458201-2469457 GCA_024363005.1 Charaxes varanes
CTAAAACGTAATCGGTCAGTTTAAGATTAAGCGTGCGTTATGTGTTATCATACTTTGGAATTGGACTAATAGGGGTACAGGAATGAAATAATGCTGCTATGTAATGTGTTATTAAATTACAGATCACAATTACCATGAACAATAGATTATAGAGTTATTAAGTACCAGCAGCTTTGCTGACGAATAGCTTTAAGACACAATGTAGTATCAAACTTAATTTCCTATGTAGAATTTTAGACAAAAGTAATCTTTAAATACAAATTAATTTATAAAAAGTTTTTAATATCTAAGAAAATATATTTGTTGTACATTTTTATGTTTTTAAAATGAGATAAAGCATATTTTTTTGTATCAATGAAAATTTTCGATGTAGAGGATTCTTCAAAATGAAAACTGTCTTACATTTAAAGGGCGTTTCAAAATATCCAACTTTTTCGGGCAGTGAGTCCTCCAGGCTATTCATATCAGTGAATCAAAAGATCTTTGCCCTGCTGTTTGCAAACCTTTAAGCTTATAAATCGAGAAAAAATTGTGATATAATGTAATAAGAAAGAAGAAATAAACCTTTACAATTGAGTCTTGGGGGCATGATATCGGATTCAATTATTTCTATAGCAGAATTAAAAATGCGACTTAAATCAGGGCTTCCATAAGACAATGAACAATTTACAATTCATAAAGAAAAAACAACGTCACAGTTGGCTACCTCACCGTGTACTTACAATAGACAACGTGCAACTTTTTATACCTCATGTAAATTGAAGAATAGGCTTTATCGCGTATGTGTAAAGCACGAAATTCCGTAGTTGATAGCAAGCATAATCGTGTGTAATTTTTTTGTCTATTTATTTATACCGGCACGTGTATACAAGAAGGGCAAGCAAGTTCATCAGCTAATGATTTTGGATTTCGTATTAGTTATAATGCATCGTGTCAAGTAATCTAAATATATGAAAGCGAAAAGTCACCTACCAAGAAATTACGAAAGGCGCGGGACGTATAAAGATGAAATTAGGTAGGAAGATATTTTATACTTGGAAAACATCCGCTAAGAACGGATTTTATGATAAAGCCAGCTTAAAAAGGTCTAAGGGAAATTTTAATTCTATACGGCCGAAGTCGCGGGGAAGAGCTAGTGTTTATATATGTATAATTACTAACAATCTTTATCTCTCTTATACAAATGAGCAATAGTGTGGAAACCCATGACAGTTGACGCGAAAAATTCCCAATACACGTGGTCCTAAGGTGAAGTTTAAAATTGTATGGAAAAACAGAAGAGAAATAGGTATTATAGAATAATACCTATTCCTTTATTTTATTAAGTCTTACAAATTTAAAAATGATGACATATCCATGTGCAATATGATGTTTTAGCGAACTAAGCCAAGCGTAAAGTTCATTTACACTGGACTCTTCTAAGGATCGGCATTGTAAGAAATAAATTATAATTCAAACCCACTGGACCATAGTATCGAATAATCGAGGCTATCTCCGGTCCCTTTGATTCAGAAATAAATGTTTTATTCAGTTTTCTGGTCATCTTCTGATACAGCTATCAGAGCTTAATAACTTTTTATTTTGCCATACTTTTTGTTCATTACAAAGATTCACTCTTAAGGATCGACCTTACATTTCTAAAAGGTCAGTTGGGACACTGGTACTGAAGTTTAATCTATGGAATCCTCGTGAGCAATGATTATGTGATGTGTAGTGATATGATAAATGTTATGTCAGTTGGTTAATATAAATCTCCTTTTATTAAACTTCGTAAAGGTATTGGCATCTTTTAGTAACTCGTTGCCTAAATAACTTCTACTTACATTTCATCATTATTACATTATCCCACAGTTGACTCATATTTTTATTATTTTTCCTGGAATCTTTTGTTGGAATTCTTTGGTGCTTTTAACAGAATCTGTTAGACTTTTTCTATCCTTTTTCTGTGACTTTCAGATTCGGCACCGTGCGCATCGCCCGTTTCGAATCGTATTTTAACTTTTTATAAAGTTCTATGCCGTAGTATTTAGCTTTCCTGCTTTGACAATAGCCCAGCTGCAGTGTTTAAGAAGTATATATAGTAGAAAAGTTTTATCATTCAGTAAAGGTTCAATGAACTTAGTAGCTGTAATACCTGTATGGAATAAAGAGTTCATACAATAGTATCCGAGGATTTGTTAGTCCCTTACAAATTTTGACGGATAAAATTATTTTTGGCTACAACGCATAGTTAAATGGTCTTCAATTCGAAAATGGAAGCAGTCAATATGTGTTTTGTTTAATTATTAATTCAACACAATCTTTATGGTGAAGTGAAAGTCAATATAATGATTGATGAATCGTCGAATATACTGGGTGAGCGCGTTATGACTACGTTCTTTTTAGGCGGAACGGTCCAAATTTGATAATCGTTTGAAAACAGTAGCACAGGGCATTTACATTTTAATAGTGATAGATTGCGGGGATGATAAAGACCTCTAAAATTTTCACATTAAGCCCTATAAAAGGTTGAGTAGACGTTCAATTTATAAATGCTACAAGATTCTAGCTAAGATTAAAATACTTAATACAAAGACTAAATTAAAAATCGTAACCTTACACTTAACTTTTATAAGTTATAAGGAGCATCAAGTTACCTTGGTAACATTAAATTATAAAATCCGCTCTAAGCTCAAAAGGCAAGTACAAAATCCGTGGACCGTAGAGCATGGCGAAAGGGCGATGCCCTAGGTATATACAGAGTCTAGCTCGCGGGATCTCATCCGAGACGGCTATCTTTAATAAGGCAACCCGGCTTGTTAGCTGGCGCCCCCTTGGTGTGTTCCGCAAAGCATTCTCCGATTCATTAATTGAGTTTATTCTTTATTCATAAAATCAGATTAACGTAGATGAAACACAACTTTATGATGAAAAATAAGGTAGAAAAAAAGAAGTAAATAATTATAAACACATGCTCATGGTTTTAAATGCAAAGAATTGCTACGTTATTACAATTTTTTAGGTTTTCTAAATTGTTGTAGGATAATGTGGAATGACATATGTACCACTCGACATCTGTATACTATTAGTAATTTTAAAAGGCAAGTACCAATTATGCAATATTTTATATTGTTTCAACACTGTAATTTTATTGGTTTTACTTCCTAACTAAATAATCGTGTCAAATTGTCGGTGCCTAAACGGACGTCGTAAACGTATCCCCCATTTACAATGGTAATTAGGTGCAGTCCATCAATCACAGGATCCAGGGTCAAATGGCTGCGAGTCAATTGTCTTTCATTAAATACATTATACATGGCTTTACAATTACTACGCTGGTTCTCCGTAATATTATAATTGAATAAGCATGCATTCCTCAAGGGACATCATTAGGCCCTAATCACTATATTTTTGTAATAAACGTGACAAGAACTAATTATTAAAATTATAGTGAAAAAGGTAAAGTACTGCTCTAGAAAATGATCTATTTCTTGCTATAATTACAATTCCAACAAACGTACCCATTCCGCAATGCTTTAAAGGGAACCATAAATTCATAGATATAAAGGTGTATTTTAAATGTACGGCTCCTTTAGCTTTCTCCATATAATCGTGTTTAAACAGAGAACGCTTACATTTACTCTTATTAGATCCTACCTATTATAGGATGTTAATGGAAAATGTAATTCCGACATCTACACGTCGCAAAACTGTGTGCGTTCATCTATCAGCATCAATATCTCACATGTGTAGATCAAAAAGCTTGTAAAAAAACTTATGAGTGTAAATTATGCTTAAATTGACTCGTATGTTTAATTTGCTTTGAAAAAGTCTTTCAACGCGCTATATTATTATGCTGTCAGCTAAAATATCGGCGACTAAAACCTCGGCTTCTGTATTTTTTCGTTTTAATGAGACGTAGCAAAATAAGAGTTCCATTCCGGGAGTCGCTAGAGGTGACTGAACCCGATTTGACGGTAGTCGTGGATCTAACCTGGCCACGCCAGGCGTGGAAAGCGAGAACATTTTTTGCTTTCTTTTACTTCACTTAGTTCAATGCATCCTCTATCTATTGCCTTGCCTCGAGTTTTTGGATCTTTTATTTTAAATGGGTACGAATCACGCCGCAAATAAATGCAATAGAGACCTACCGCCACTTTTGTTTTGTTATTTTTTATTACGACACTTTCTAGATATTATGCGCTCGCGTATAATTATGCCTGACCTCGCCAATCTACGACGTTCCATCCGTAATCCACAAAAGTAATTTAAACTTATCGCTCTTTATTTGTACCAAAACTGCAATTTACGATAGCTTCTGCAACCTGTTGGTTGAAAATATGATAATGTCGATTTATTAAAACGACCCAGTAACATTCAGAACAAATTACTTGACTTTTTTGATAGCTTATCGTTATCGTGCGATTACCAAGTGTGCGTAAAGTGTACCTAATGCGTGTGTATTTTATAAAGCCAATAGACTATTTTGTATACAAAAATTTTTAATGATTAAAAATACATATACGAAATTTTTTATTTTTATGTTCTTGGTTCTGTTACAAAAGCCATTTTTTTAAAGACTCAACTAGCGAACATATAAGGATGACGTATTGCATGTGGATGCGTAAGTAAAGTTTTACGAAGTCTAGTGGTTTGGTCAGTAAAACAATTGAGAACCAGTAATATAAAAAAATGGTCCAATATTTTTATCACTATAATTTTATTTGCTATTGTCAAGGAGCAAACGGATAAGGAGAAATTCTCTATTTACACTAGTTTGATTTATTATCTTATTTATTTTATACATCTGTATCGAGTAAAAATAATGTTTATTAATTTATTTTTAATTGTCTCGAATAGTTAAATCTATATTCTTTCAGATAAAAATTGTTTTGAGTTTTTTTAATATGATGTAACTTAATCAAGACAGTTATTTGGACGGTTTGCGGACTAAAGGCCAATCATAATGCGATCTTAGAACAAAAATGTCTTTTAAAAGATTTTTTGATCAGATATTCGATTTCTATGTTACATTAAGAAGCTTACATATTCGTAAAACCTTATGCCTGACGAATATTTTTAAGAATTCAAAGGAGTTTGAAAAGGATAATTCGACTAAAGCATTAAAAAAAATATCTCCATTGATATCGACCGAAAGTGCTAATTTGTCATTTCAAATATGCACTCGTCTACACACAATCACAAAACACTTGTCAATGTTTGTACAGCTGCACTGCTTGTAAGTCAGGTGCAATATTTACTGACAAGTTGAAACGTCGTGTCATACCGTTATACATAATTTCCCAATAAAACTGCAATATCTCTCCATAATAATTGTATAATTCGGCTAAATATAGCAAATGAATAACCCGACCAAAGCTATGAAATCTTTATTTGCTAAAAATAATACACGTCTACTCGATAAGTACCTATCTTTTATAATATTTACACTGTAAGAACTCACCTTTTTATCTTTGTCCATCAGATAGAGATATCGTCAACCTAGTTTTTCAAATATGTGTCATAAATTCCTGGCCCTAATTTGGCCGCTAACTATGAGACACATCACCATTTCTAAAAATAATCATCTCTTAAAGTCAAGGCACTTTATGAGATTCCGTTCATCATTGACATTGCTTATGGCATCCTGCATGGATTACAATTTCAAGTCCAGATCCTTCAAGCAAGCCACCGCTGCAGGTGTAAAAGAGTCCAACTCAGATATGCCGCCTAGGAGAAGACGGAGTGGTCACTCCGTTAATACTTTTATGTAAACTATTTATTATGGAGCCGGACCAAAGTGATAATAACGTAGATGGAAAAATTTAGTTCTAACCTTAAAAATATAAAGTGGCGATATTAACAATTCTACCGGTATTTCAATATTATGGTAGTAAAATAATCGTGTAATGTCATCATCATGTCAGAATCAGTCGACGTCGCTAGTGTAACTGAATTACGACATTGTATAAATCATAGAGACAGATGTCGTAAAAAAACTGTCTAACTAAATAAGAAACTAACTACTAAATGAATGCTCTAATGCACAAGTTACTTACAACTTGACCATAATCATACTCAGTAGAAAACAATGTAAAGGTTTAAGTAGCAGCTCAATTGGCTTCGTTTCCATGGAAATACTTAAAATTATAAGCGGTAGGAAGCACGGTCGTTTGAAGCACATTCCATACCTTAGCTGTTAGCTAAAATGTTGAGTTTTACATGCTTTAATTTCGCCATTTTACGCGGTTTATTTGTGAAAAATGTCTTTACTAGTCCTAATGAAAATTACCACGAATTTGTGAATATGTATTTAAAAAAAAAACAATTATCAACGTCCCAAATCACATCAACGCACGCAACGCACAAATCACATTTCATATTGTTCAGAAAGAATAGAAAATTCTGACAAATTGAAAGGTGCCGTTTATGAAAATCATGTGTTTAAAACAATATTAATATTATTATTTTGTTGTTGAAAGTATAGGTTTTTGTCAATTTGACAATATTTATTATAACTTTATCTTATACATAATACTGAACAGTTATAATTACGGCCTCGTCTAAATAAATATTTTGCGTTCCAGTAAATATTCCAACAGTCGCTGATGAGTTGTACAACTTTTTATGTGAGGTGTGTCTTATCTTAAGTGTTCAGAAAATTACAACCATTCCTAGTTCTAAGCTAACATTTGTCATTCTTTCCGTTAAAATATACTTTAACGACGATATTATTCAGTGTAATATTTACAATGGTGGTTATTAATGCAGTTCCAATATGTATCTTGTATTGTGAATTTTTGATATTTGCCTGAACGTGTCGCATATTAAAACATTTTGTGAATTTTAATAGTTTGGTTAGTGCGACGACCTTTTATGTTTATGATGGAACTTTTTTGTTTTGAGTTTCAATATTTGATGACTTGACGAACTGCCGGTTTTACTTGTCATTATTAATAGTATCTAGGTATTATAAATGATGCTCACATCAATAATTTGGTCCCTTAAATATACTGTTTTCATTAATGTTATCAATTTTTGTCTTCAGACAGAATTTTGCAATTGTCACAATAGATATACCGTTATTTGTGAAACTACGTGTAAGTCTTCCTAACTTGGCATAAGAACAATTTCGATTTCACTCCAAGCCTGTCAAATATTGTTTAGTTCTAAATATTGACGGTGTACACTTAACACCTCCAATCTGGTACAGTGGGGCCAGTATAGGGCAGTTGTCCAAGCTCCGACACCTACACGATCTGTCATGACCAGCCTTCAACTTAAGAATAGGAACAGCTGAGAGGCTGATGTCATATAGCAAAGATATCGAGTGTTTATTTAACACTTAGGCTTTCGATTGTCGATGAGGCCGTGAGTGAGGCCCATGGTTTTTGATGGGAAGTAAAATCACAAGTGTCTTCTATTTATGTATAGGCGCGCCAAGGTAATTATATGCTTGGATATAGAGTCTGTTACTGTTATTAATTGACTAAGTCCTATTTTATCGTGTCAATACAAAGGAATCTATGAATACTTGCGAACTATGGTGCAATTTCAGAAACATTCACACCAAGACACTTAGAGTACTGTTTATTAATGCCCTGCGGACTATTTTCAAACTTCTCAGGTTTTGTAGTGCCTCTCACATGTTCCCTGTATAAACTATTGCCTATAACTTTAACGCTACGCTGCGATAGAGAGCAGCCAATACACGTGAGGGTTTCTACAAGTCTGGCGACACCATAATTGGCGCCCTTCTTGATACAGATGGGCCCACTGCACGGTGTTGGATTGGATTGCATGCTAGATAATTCTAAATGGTTTAACTTCATGATATTGTTCATTCAATTCTCTTGTAATATGGATGTTTAAGTCTAGATTAAATGATTAAAATTATGATTATCAAAACAGTAGAATATTTATGATAGTTAAGAAATATCAACATGAAGTCAAAGAACATGTAACGCATGCTTAATCATAAACTGACCTAACTCATAAAAGCTGATGTTTGGGAAATCGCTAGGAAGCGTTTTATCATTTACGACTTATTCCGCTTATAATTCGATAAAAACGACATTATATGTAGTAAGAAATTATGTATTTTAATTATAGGTAAAGAAGTGATGAATGATATTGAAATGTTATTTTATTATTTGTTTGTCTTTTTAACAAACACCTATTTTAGTCGTGAAGATAAAGTAGCAGTATCTTAGTGTTGGATGGAGTTTTGAATTTTTTCCTCTAAGAGATTGGATGATAGAGGACGTTTGAATTTGCTGCTGTATCATTAACTCACTTTAGACATAAACTTAATCGGTCAGTTTACAATTAGGCATGCTATAAGTTACAAATTAAGTATGCATTTTGAGTTTTTTCCGAAATATTTAATGTTCATCTAGGTCTTATTAAAAACTGATGTGTCTAAACATATAATAATTTTCTGCATAGTAAATAAATTAGAAACACCTAAAAATATAAATAGATTGCACATTATTAATTATCACAGATTAAAAACATTTATCATTAGCAATGAGGCAATTTAAAAACCATACGTCGATGCTAATTTATTAGTTAAATACTATCATTAAAGCTTAAGTTGAACTCGTTGAATTATCTTAAATAATTGGGCAACTACTTTAATATTAATTGTAGTTGAAAAAAAAAAACTACACGAACGTACCTGTTACGAGTCAAACTGTAATTAATTTTGTTTAAGCATAAATAAAAATAAACTTGAATACCTAAATTTATGTCCGGTCCGGTGGACGAAATATCAAGAGCAATCAGCTGACGGCGTGATTCAGTGATTGGGTTCGTGCATTTTAATAAGTGTGGTGGAATTTTCAGTATAAGAGTAAACTCTTTACCTGTTCAAGTTCAATGTACTGATCAGCTGAGTCAACACGCACCTTTATTTTACTAACCACGTGTTAAGTACAATAATTTTCCTACAATGTTGCGCAACCACGCACACATTAAGCTTGTTCAAATGTTTCTTGCGCACAATGAATCCTCCAGTTACGATTTTGTACCGATGAAAAACTATAACCTACAAAAGTCCCAATCGTATCGCAGGGCAAAGGCCCCGTCGGTTATTTTTACAGAAATTTACATAAGCTTCCGCTTGTTTTTACACTTAGGTGGATTTCTCCCGCTACAGAATCTAAGAGATATCTCCAGGATATAATTTTTTATCTGGAGATTTATAAAAAAAATCCGGTTTCGAACATGTTATTTTAGACAATGGTCGTATCTAGACTAGAATTGTAAGTATTTCAATTATGGTAATTATAATAAAATATATAGGAGGTTGAAAGACTAACGAAGTCCTATCTGGTAAAGAAAATTGCCTCGTAATCTCCATCAAGTTGTTTTGCGTGAATTTTAAAACAATCGCACTAGGTGATAAAAAAATCCAAGAACTTGTTTTACGATCAGATGCGTTTATGTAATTACGATAATTCGGGTATTTTGGTAATATATACATATATTTGTATAATATAGTCTTTTCATTATTTTGTAACTGTAAAAATTGTTGTTTATTTTCTATATGTGGTGTTGAAATATGTTTTAAAGTAGCTTTGATAAATCTATATGCAGTTAAATGGTTCGTGGGAAACCACGTGTTTGTCACGCAATTTTACCTCTTATAAAGCGGGCGGCTCTTAAGCCAAAAATCTTCATTCCTCTTATGTAATCACTTCTTTAAAAGCACATATCTCGGTAACCGGCACGCCAGCATCAATCAGCTGGTTCGTGATGTCATTCGTTTAGCATTATGTACCTTTTTTTGGGGTTTTTATTTTTTTTTCGTCGTATTGATCGTACATGTTGCGACTTGCCTTTCTGGTTGACCAGCCTTCACCTTGACTCCGCGCGTAGAGATCAGCTGTTTGATTTGCAATAAAACAGGTATGCATATATGATTCATTTATCTTATCAAGTCATCGTTGTATTGTATTAGTATTATTCTAGTTGGAATGCTTAATACGCTAGGTCTTTTTTTCTCTCGCCCGTGCCTATCTCGGAATGTATGTAAGTTTTTTGATCTCCTATTTAATAACGTGTAATAGTTTTAGAGAGCGCTCGACCAGATTAAAAATACATTGGATCTTTTTAAATAAATACAGGAGTGGTTCTGTCGCACTTGTAGACGTACGTACGTATTAAATAATTTACGATTTAAAGTATGTATAGGAGAAATAATTACGAATAGTTAAGACAGACGGGATTGTCAAGTCCTATAATGAAAATCACGGGAATTCAGTACTTCTTATTACCATAATTGTAAAATTGTGCATACTTTTAAAACAGTCTTTTAAATACTTGGTGTAATTGTTAAACAAGAATTAAAAACAACACTAATATTTTTAGCACTATTAATTTAAGAAAATACTTTGGACTATGTTCAAGTGCGGTTGAGAAAAAAGCGGAATTAGATTTAACAAAGCGTTCATCAACTTGACAACAAAACGCCTGAACGGTTCTTTTATGAGACCTTAAGGTTGTTATGTTAGCTTACAGTGACGGACCTAATAAACACAGACTTAGCACCTGACTGTGAGCAGTTACAAAAGTACACAATAACCCATGTATCTGTGTTTACCGAGTCAACATCGCCAGTCACATAGCGGGGCCCGCAGGCAGAGTTGTGTTACTGCCGAATACCGAAACAGAAGCCTCATTTAGGCTGTAATAGTAGATAATCATCTAAATTATCCGAAGCTACCAGTATTACAACTTATGTTTTTCCTTATCAAGGTTGTCAGTGTGCCATTTGGCTGCAAAAAGTCGGGCATGTATTGTTGCTACGCTCAGATGACGATTTAAATAGTGCCTTTGTCGTGAGCGGTTACATAACCGGATGATAGATGATCTAGATGCCAATAGTCTCTGCAGCGTCTTTATATGTAATTGCTATAGTTTTTTCCACGTGCTGCTTTTGACACCTGAGTGTGAGTATAAATCAGTTGTCAACGTGCTAAATCTAGGGCGGCCACATACAATATTAGGTAATCAGTTGATGTCGGAATAAGAATTTCCTGACATCGCTCTGGCTAATATTGCTGAACTTCCATATGTTTGATGTTAAGAAGTTATCTTCAGTAAGAAATTACCAATTCGTCGCTCCGCTGCTAAATATAGATGTTTTCAAATTCATGATCAACGATGTTGTTTCGCTTGAATTAGATATTTAATTACGCCTTATATTATTCGGAATTTTGTAACAAAGGCACTTTATATAATTTTAAGTTTAAACGATATTTTGCAATGATA
>JANCMC010000008.1:2492037-2505265 GCA_024363005.1 Charaxes varanes
GTACTTATGTAATGAGAGACCTTTAAGACAAAAGACCTTTGCCCAGATGTACGATATTGATCTTTAATGTTATTTATGGATGTACTACAAACTTAAAAAATAAAATATACTTTGAAAAACTCTTAAGTATGCATAGAACAGATTTCAAAACAATCCGCAAATTTATATCACGTCTTCTCGTTTGTACAACAATATTTAAAATATTTTATACTTGTAACTTAAAGGTCTATACAGCCTTGCGGGTAGATGCTATTAAGAAAAGTCAGAAAGAAATCAAATAAGGATATACTCACCTAATTGAAATGCGTGCAGAAGCAGAAAAATAAATGCTAAACACCCCGTCAACATCTTATTAGATGTGCCAAATAACACACTTTCAACATAGGAATATTAAAATTCAAAACGCTTCGCATCGTGAAGTCGATTGTGTAAAAAAAAAACAAAGTTAATAATTTTATCACACCACTAAGTTTTATCACACTGAACACTAAAAAGAAACTGTTAAATTTTATACACAGTAAAAGGAAACAGTTAAATGTCTGAAATAAATATTCTAAAGTAACGATATTTGAAATCGTAAGGAATCATTCTCGCGCGGGAACATCACACGTCCAAACACTTCAACGCGGCAAAGCTGACGGCGATATGCGGGAATGGCGCGCGGCGTGTTAGCAGTTTACCGTAGCGGCTGTATTTAATCCACTGTAGCGTAGAAAAGCGCTTTGTTGGCAAATGAACTCACTCGAAGGCTTTGTATGGCGTGAATGCGACGATCTATATATTATCAACCGACGTCAAATAATTTTTCTTTCTTTATAATAGATCGACTTCAAATTGTCAGAACTGAATTTGAAATGGCACCACACGGGAAGCACTAGTTTTCAGATAAAAAAAGAATCATCAAAATCGGTTCAACCAGTCGAAAATTGAGAATCCCCACCTTTTCAACCAACTTCAAAAAAGGAGTAGGTTCTCAATTTAACTGTATTTTTTTATGTTTTTTACCTCAGATCTTTCGATTTGGATGTAACAATTTTGATAATTTTTTTTTTTATTTGAAAGCTGGCACTTCCCGTGTGTTCTGTTTCAATTTAGTCCAGTTCTGATAATTTGAAGTCGGGCTTTTTTTTGTTAAAATTTTAATCTATTTTTTTATAAATGTTATCAAGTAAAAACCTCAATATGTTAGCGCCGGTATTATTATTATTCCATATTTTATAGGACTGGATATGTTGTATTATAAGCATTAAATATTTAACGATTACAACGCGAATCTTATAATTTTTTTTTTTTAAAACGTACATACGTAACTAGATTCTCTTTGAGGGGTTTACAATATCCACACGGGAGAACTTAATTATATATACACTCTTAATATTTAAGGTTATCTTTTAAATATTTATACCTACATGGATATGAATGAGTCCGTATGCCAAAATCACGAATAAGGTCAAAAAATTAACAATAAAAAATTGACGTTGAGACAAGTCACAATTTTTTTAAATTCTGTTTTGAACTAAAATATGAAATTATTTTAATGCAGGTCGTTATGTTTCATAATCCACGTAGTGTTATATTTTGTTATTTCTTGACAACTTATTTTTATAAAGAATACTAGGAACAGTTTGTAGACTATTTTACCTTTAACACTTGAAAGGTTAAGCTTTTTTTATAATCGAAATGAGTTTCATAATTTACGTCTGCTTGGTACACCCTTAAAGTAAATTGTTTTTTTTTTTTAAAAGAAAACCCAATGAACAAGAAAGCAAAAAAAATTGGTTCCATCAAACAATTCAATAGACACCTGATGTGTGGAGGTCGGTACCAAGTCAAATAGGTTCCCCGCTCAAGTTATGGCACCGAATTAGTACGTATTTATAACTTATATACAAAACTCCCTTACATAATAAAATCAATTTTATTGTTATATACTTATTATGTTTATTAGGAAAAAATTTCATCGCATTATAGGCGCAATAGGTAAACTGGAAACAATAATAAACTTATGACTGCGCTCCTGCGTCTGAGCTGGAAAAACCGTTTGTTGGTGTGAGTATTCACTTCTTCTAAAAAAATCCATGAAATATTAAATGTACCTTTTAATAAATTTAAATGACATGTTAAAGACCCTAATTCGTAAGGCGTGTTATGCAGTCGAAGAATATATTATTAAAGATCAAATTTATGGGCGTTTGATTGGATATTGTGTAAATATATATTAAGCAATTGTATACATGTACTGTATGATTTTTACTATATTGTACAATCATACATGCGGAGAAACATTGAGAAGATTCTCCAAAAGAAACCTAGCGTTTTTTCTTGAATGTTATAAATTCTCAAGGGCTTTGCGTTGAATTTTATATCAAACTGATTATTTAATGGATACTATATATTATCTCAGTAGATTCTATCTACTACCCAGTTACACATATATATCTGTAGGCCTGGCGTCGATGACGTCACATCGTCTTTCTGGTATGGTTTGTAAAGCAAGTATCGTTAGGATATAATTATTAATAATTATAAACAACTTTTTTTTTTTTATTATTCAATAATTAAAAGGAGTTGTCGTGTTTTTATACAGCGCCACATTATAGCTTCAAATATTTGAATACTAGTTTGATTAATGAGTATAGCGGGGGACACTTCAATGTCCCAAGCTCAGTGATCAAACAAGTGTTTAAATATTTGAATAGTATGGCGCGGGCTCTAGGATAACATTTAATATAAATTGTTATATTGATTTATTGAATTGTCTAATTGTAATTAACAAGAGTTTACTTTCTAAAATTCGTTTTCCATACTTAAACCTGGGTATGAATGCGATATGACAATTTATGGGGAGTATAATTAAAAGTTTAGTATTACGTTAGTTAGTTACGAATAAGTGCTAAATTAAACTCAAGTCGATGTATCGATATTAAATCAATATGACATGAATTTATTATCTATGAAATACGCTATTATTTAGCATAGAGAGAAAAAAGTAATACGTGTCTACTAATGTACTTCTCTAGTCTCTACTTTAGTGTTATCTTTCAAATTCAAATTATTTCGAAACTTCTATAACGTGGCGGCAAAATAGAAAATGTTCCGTCCGAACTCTTAATTAAGCAAAGTTAATCAACAGATTGGTTTTTATTCCGTCCAAAAGTATTTCTATTAATTTAATGTTATATATTTTTTAAATATTATACGATGTCCTACTTTAAAATTGTGGCTGACGTTTTTATGGGTTGTTGTTTAAGTTCTTTTCTTATGGAAATATTAATGGAAAAAGTCCCTGATAGTGCAAATTTTGTTACCTTTCTACAATTTTTATTTATTTCGTTACAAGGTTTTACATCTTTAAAATTTCGCACGGTATGACTTATAGTAATAAATCTTTTGTTTTATTGCTGTTTAGTCACCGTACAGATTTTGTATGGCTTTTTTTTTCAGTTGAGGCCGAAAATTCCTCTGAAAGAGTATTTTATACTAATATCTTTATTTTTTATTACAAGTGTAGCCAATAATTATGTTTATGCTTTGCATGTGCCTTCTACGCTTCATATGATCATAAGGTATGGTTATACAGCTAATATATTTCCATTTATTAGAACTAGGGGCATAGAACTTCATTTTTAAAATTATAAATAATTGCTAGCATATTAGTAAATGATTTATATGAAATAGTCAAGCATTATAGAAAGACTTGTAAAGTAATTTCATTAATGTCTACATTTTAAGGTGTTTGGTTTTGTTTTATTGCATTATTTACATAGTATTAAGTTGTCTCAAAATATATACTTTGTTGCTATTTTCTCTGAACAAGTGAACAATATTTTTTAAAATATTGTAGGCATTTGATTTTCTATATATTATAAGTAAGAGTAATAAAGACTCATAATTTAAGCTGTGTCAGTAAATGTCCTGTCGAGATCTATATACACATTTTAGAAATTAGCCAAAACCAACCGACATAAATTTCAAAATGGTTTTTCATCACATATAACATACAAGTGATGGCAATGCAACATCCAACTTTTGATGTTTCACACTAAATAACACTTAATTATTTTTTTTATGTGACGGTGACGATTTCCAGATCAGCATCATCACCTGCAAGTATGTTAGTATCTTGGTATGCTAAAAAACAAAGACCAAGAACAACTGCCATGATTGGATCTGTCATAATAAGTATCGGAGTCTCACTGGCTATGTATGGAGGGGCAACAGTTGTTGAGGATACCAAAGGAAAGTTCTTTCACTGGTGTTTGGGCGTTGTAATTTTAATAACCATGTTAATAGTGGGAGCATTGACTGGGCTCCAACAAGAGATACTCTTTACAAAATATGGAAAGCATCCAGAAGAGGTAAGTTTTTGAAAAACATGTTATATAGAAGTTCTAAATTTGAGCTATTTTAAATACTAGCTGTATCCAGCAATTTCATCCATGTAAAATTGCAAACTCTTACAAAGCGAATGGCTAACTATCAGTGAATTCTGTATCCTGCCAGCATTGAGATGTCTTACCTTAATATGCAACTGGTCTCCAGCTTTACTAAAATTCTATCTCAATGCTTTCCAAATGACACCCCAAGACCAGAGTAATCAAGTTAGTTGGGGGAAAGCATATGAAAAAAACATGTTATCTCTGTAGTGATGCAATAGGTACAGCCAGACACTTTCTGGTATGACGCGGGATTCTCCTTGATAGGGGTCATTACTCACAACACCATGATAGAGTTTTGGAAATCATATGTGAGGCAGTAAGCCTCTCTGTCGCAAGAGCTCAAAAGGGACTGACGGTAAATAAAAAGCACATTGATTTCTTTAAAGAAGGTTTGAATATGAAATCAAGAATCGAGTCAGTCTCCATAATTAGATAATGCACCCGATTGGTCTCTTTTGATGGATGTATGAAAAAAATTACAAAATCCTATAAGATGTGTTGTATCGTCATCCAGGCCAGTCATATTCCTTTATTCTAAGACAATAAAGCGAGTAGTACTTGTAGAGCTCAGTTCCATGGAAGACCAGCATCCCTATAGACCATCTCATAAAAACGACGAACAAGTACTTTGACCTAACCAATGAGCTCACCAATAACAGTTACAAAACCAGCTTATACGTAGTAGAGGTAGGAGCAAGGTGTATACCAGCAAAATCCCTGTACAACCTACTAAAAGACCTTGGCTTGTCAAGAACTATCAAAGGTTCATTATTAGAAAGGACATCTAAAGCTGCACTAGTAGGATCATACCGGATTTGGCTAGGCAGGGAACACTGGCAGTGAAGGTGAGTGTTAGTGAGCACTATAAAGAGCTCACTCTTAAACCTACACCTGGGTCACAAGTCCCAGGCACTGCTATGGTACCTACTTTTACAACGCAATGGGCCAGGAACCTGTATGGTGAATCCATGGATTGCTAAGAAATTTTCCCTTCATCTCTCCTTAATCTGGCACTATTTAAAATTCTTTTCTTAGTAAATGTTTACTAATTATAAAATACCCAAATTTGATCATTGTAGGACCTGCAGTTTTCAAGATTTCATGTTAGGTAACCTTTCGCTTCTATAGATATAGAATTTGTAGTGAATATTATGTTTGAAGCTTTTATTTTTGCAGAATAATACTTTTGTATTGAAAGCATTGTTTTTATTTCAGATGCTCTTTTATACTCACGCCTTACCATTGCCACTATTTTTAGGTATATATTCACAACTAAAAAGTGTAGTCTCTACACTTTCTTCAGTATATTGGATTATCCTTACCATTAATATAATATCTCAGTTTCATTGTACACATTCTGTGCATAAATTAGCAACTAAGGAAACATCTACGACTGTAACATTTATATTAACTTTACGTAAATTTGTATCACTTATTATTTCATCGATAGTATTTAAGAATAACCTTACTATGTTACATGTGATAGGGACAATGCTTGTTATAATTGGTACATATTTTTATTTTGACTTCTTTAAGAAAACAGCACAACAACCTGTAAGTTTAAGTGATAGTAGACCAAGTGGTGATAAAGAGAAATAGTTTGTGTTGTGATTAAAAAGTTCGTAAATATAATTTATGAGTGATAAAATGATCTGAACAAGATTTGAATATTTTTTTACATATATTGTATACATTGATTTTTTTAAGGTATTGTATGTTATTATTATAAAAATAAAACTATATACATTTAATTTAGACATTTATTTATCTTAATAATTATAATTGTACAGTAGGTACCTAAATTACTTTATTGACACATATAAAATTATATTATATAGTGATATTTATAAGTAATGACGAAAAATGACTCAATCAAAGCTGAGAATGAAATAACACTAAATTAATTATTAGTTCACGTACGAACACATCTCTTTTACACTATCTTACAATAAATCCACTCAGGTCCAAGTCTTTACGTCACTTAAGTCTAGTATCTGAAACAGAGAAAAATATTACTGCACTTAAATTATGATTTTACCATTTTATAAAAAAAAATTGGCTGCTGTCTGTAAAGCTTCTCTATGGACGATAATTTTAGGTGACAACCCCAAACGCTTAGGTCGATCATGCCTCTCTATCGTTTGTTCGGCGCTCTCGCTTGCACGCTCGGCTCAGGCTAAACGTGAGGAAAAATGAGTTATGCTTGTTTGTGCGTGCAGCCGGCATTCACTTACAAGACGTTATCGCATTAAAAATAAAGACATTCAGTGTAATAAGTAGAGAAATGTTATAGAAGTCTATTTATACCTGATAATTAATAATCAGTCGTTCGCGGACAGGGGAGTCCCAAATGCTAATCAATTACCTGTTTCTACTACCGGATCTGCTGCGGCCTCGTGATCGTGATGTGGAGCGACGGTAGGGGCTTTTCTCAGGACTAATGTACCTGTTCTTGCTCTCGGATCGGCTGCGGCGATCACGTGACCGAGAACGTCGCACAGAGGGCGACCGGCGGCGCACAGACGGCGAACGACGCGGGGAGCCCGACCGACCTCGCGAATATGAGCGTCTGCGAGGGCTGCGACTGCGTGATCTGTTGATGTGACTTTATGTATTGATCAGATAAAATTAACATTTTTTGAATACATCCAATTACGTAGATAAGTCTATGACCAGGAAAGGAATGTCTTCATTAGAGAATACAAGCCCAGAGATCTTCAAAATTTTACAGTCAAAAAATAGAGCGCTAAATTTAAAATGAAGATTCACATTATTCATTCATATTGTTAAAAAAATGTGAAACACCAAATTCGATCAAGTAAAGAACACTTCTTTTTTCCTATATTATTACAAATATCATGAATTTGTGCATGTAAATTTCCCATCAGCCCTGAATAAGAGTGTTCTATATACTTTAAATATGTTGCCAGATTTTAATTATTATATATAACTTTGTAAATTTCAAGGTAACAAATTCAGGCTGAGTTTGTATTCTCTTAGGTTTAAAATATATGATAAAAGGTCAGTCAGTTGTTTCAGGCATTTTCTGTGACAAAGTGGATTGTGTACAAGGAGGGTATCATGTTCAAACGATGCAGTCAGACATCAAATAATATAAAATTAATTTATATTGCAACAATCTTTTTTAAGTTACAAAATAAAATCAGAACTATTACTTCAAAACCACTGCTTTTAAGTATATAATTTTGCTCCGAAACCAGTTTTATGCTATTTCTAAATACAGGTTTTAAGGTAAGGCAGTGCTAAGTAAAGGATTTAAAAAGTACCGAGACTTGGTGAGCCTTGTAGGTCGTCGAGCGTTGTGAGGGCTGCTGTGAGGCCGAAGGGGGTTTGAATACCGAGGCGGAGCAAGTTTCAATGTGGTCTTCGGATGGTGACTTTAACCGGGAGTTTCAATAGCAAATTGCGGACAGGTGGTAGTTGAACGCCGTAAGTTGAGTTCCTATTCGGTGCCACGGTGACGACAGAAGTGTGCAGTCATGATGCATCAGGAGTTCAACATTCAGGATTGTAGGTTCCTACTTTTATGGCTTTTATTTGAGTATTGGTTAACTTCAGGTTTTAATCAGGGTTAGGATTAGGTTACAGCTGTTAGGAGGAAAGGAATGCTGTTGGCGAAGGCTTCAGCTGCGCGTAGTAGTTTGGAGAGCCGATCGTAGAGCGGGATGTAGTTGCGAGCGGCGGTCGCGGATGTCTTATTGGTAAAGAAGCCGTAGTTGTGGTGAAGAGATGTGGTGAGGTCGTTGGTGTGTTGGTGGTTGGTTGATAAAATGGACCTGTAAACGTTCCAACACCCACCACATTTAGTTTCTCCATTTTAAATAAAGCTAACAAAATCTACCAAACATTATTTTTTTAAAGCAAACCTTAATTTGTGAATTCTGCAATTGGATATTAAGTTACTGATTCAAATCTAATATTTAAATAATAAGCTGCCAATATATTTTTCAGAGAAATAGCATATTTATACATATAAAAAATTATTGACTGTCTGTAAAGCCAATTTAAAGACAATAACTTTAAATGATAATTCCTAATGTTTGGGCCGATCGTGACTCTGTATCGCTTGTTTCCCACTTTCGCTTGCATGCTTGGCAAGCGGAACGTGACAATTTTTCGTGCGTGCAGCCAACTATCATCGATTTATAAGACGTTATCACATCAAAAAAACGAGAGAACATATAAATTTGTCAAAACGAATTGTATTTTGTTTAAAAAACATATTGGCAACGATTGGTGTGCTATACAATGAATATTTGTAAAAAGTATTATAAAATACCTGGAGTACCTTCTATCCCTACGTGTTCTTCCATTGGACATTTCAACTCGGATCCTTGTTCCACAGCAACGTCTGTAAAATATCAAAATGACAATTACTGTTTTTAAATTGTAAAAAAGATATAAAATACTTTCTAAGTATATCTAACAAATACATATCTTAAGATAAGAGCAATGCCAGCCCCAGTCTGGGGCTCAGTCCAAAATAAAAGATAGAAAAGTATGAATTTTAAATACAACTTGAGCAAAATGCTGGGAAAATAAGTACTTACAGACATTCAAGTTCTACCTGCGAGATTTGCTTTATCAGTCAAACAAGTTATGTGAGTAGATGCGGGACTGATTTTTATGAATTTGACTAATACTTTGAAACCCCCCCCCCCCTGGCAATGCCCTTGTCTTAAAACAGTTTAAGTGTTAAAGTTATGGCATAAAAATGTTCCCCATTCCAAGACAAGTGAAGTCTTTAACAAAACCACATGTCAGTCTTAGTTTGGAGGTACTGTGCTCTTGCACACTTATGACTCAAGCATTTCATATTAAAAATGAAATGGATCTAAGGAGTGTGCATATTTGGATTTAATAAAAAATTTAAAGATATAAGACGTTTATTTTGGTTATTGTACAGACATAAATAACTCTGGAAAACAAAAATAATTGTGAGATTAACACTTTATTCCCTAGTTTACCTGAATTTGACCGTAAAGAAGTAACTACTTTTGTTGTACCCAGACGAATCATATTATTATTTATTAAATATTACATTTTAAGGTAATTGTGCAATTTGATGACTTTTCCCAAAAATTCTTATTCTTCGTTTTTTACTTCGAGTTTTTGTTTGCATTTTAATGAGTGTTATTCCGTCGGGGGAGACTGATAATGTGCGCGAAACGTAACTGTTGCGCATAGGTTAGAAGTGGAGGGTGATCGAACAGCGATTGTCCTGGTTGCTTTGCGGTTTTAACACAGCGATCGCTTTGGTCGCTTCTTTCATTTTTTTTGAACTTTTAACACAGAAATGCATGTTTATGTGTGTATGCATGTAAATGTTAACGTCGAAGTGTTCCAAAATGCCCTATTATAAATAGCATTCATAACTCAAAAAAAGACTCCCCCAACGGAATTTCACTGAAGTGCGCAAACAGCAACTTCCAGAAGAAAAAAATAAAAATATGCATTTTTAAGGAACGTTCTCAATCTGCATAATTATACATTTTGATATCTAACTCGGCGCCTAGGTTTATAACGTAAACATAATACGGAGAGAAAATGTCAAAATTCAGATATACCATTTAGGTCGCGTGAAATCAAAATGGCGACCCGCCAATATGGCGCTTGTAAAGAGAAAATCAATGATTGCTTTTTAATATAAGAGGAACTCTCTAAAATAGAATTTAGAAACTTTTACTTACGTGCCATCTAGCCCACGAACTGAATCTTCGGCGTCACGTGGATCTTCAAATTCTACAAATGCAAATCCGGGTGGGTTTCTCGCAACCCACACATTCCTTATGCTTCCATATTTTGAAAAGACTTTCTCTATTTCATATTTAGAAGCATTTGTCCCTAAGTTTCCTACATATACTTTGCATGAAAGGTCCCACTCGCGATAACGAGACATCTGCAATTTACAGAAAAAATATTATAACCTACAAAAATAACGACGCCATATTTGATGCAATAAAAAGTTTAAAGCTCTCATCAGCAAATTTAATTCATTATTTAACACACTTAAGTATAATCTTACCTCGTATATAAAAAAATATTTAAAAATGTGACAGTCGAATTATTAATCTAATAAATAACAGTAACGCTACTTTTAAGCAACGGGCTATGAACGTTGGATTTTGAATATTTCTATGCACGACACAATGACAAAACACCTACGAATGAACTATGAAGAGAAAATGAACGGGTCAGAGAAAATTGAATAAATTGATAACAGCAATGAGCGAATGAATGAGTGATTGGTTACACTAGAAAATGAAATGAAGGATTAAATTTAAAGTTGCAATAATAGTAGCCGATTCAAAAAAATAACATTATTTGTGTAATTTATCAAAAAGTTTATACTATATCTACTATGTGTAATTTAATCGTGCAAAAGCTATTGACATTGGCAATATAGTATAACTCCTAACGCTGTGGTATTCTTTTAGGAGAATGAGAATACACACATAATTTTAAATATAAAAGTGTAATATAATGAGAAAGTTGAAAAATAAGGAAACGGCAATTAATCATACGAATGCATTATTGCTATTACATTCATTTTTTGTATATGGTAGCGTATTACGAGTGGTGTTTAGTCGTTCTCTATAGTCTTATCATTCGTGTTGCGAAAATAAATACGTACTGCGAAATGCGAATCTGCGTCCTACGATCATTCTTTGTGTATGTCACTTTGGAAACAGCTGACTAGTAGTTGATTGTGCTCGGTTATGGCGATAACTTTTCGTAAATATTTCAATGAAAAGTGAAATAAAACGAAAATGGATGTGGTCGGTCTTTTAAATAATATTAACGATAAGGCGGATATGTTTGCTGTGAAAACATGGACTTCCGACTGGACAAATAGTTTTCAAGACAATCAAGTGAGTTTTTATTGATTTTCAGCTAAGCCTTTTGTTTGGATTTCCTTTTGTTATTTTCTATTAAAAGTAAATAAGTAACATAATTTTGTCACCGCACTTGCAATTTTAAATTCCTTAGAGCGAAGAATTCGACTTTGGCTTGGAATAGAGATTTATATCCTTGAAATCTATCGGGAAGTAGGTAGTTAATATGTTTAGAATCTTAGTCTAGTAAAGTCTTGCAATAAATCTTATAAACCGGTTTTAAATAATTATAGCATACCTATATCTTTTACTTTTTATAAACAATTAATTATATACGATTTATAAAACATTTGAAAAACTTATGATCTTCTCTCTCTTGTTATTTAATTGCTGTTTGGTATTTATATTGCTATATACCAATGCTGACTTAACTCAAATAAACAAGAAGTTTTAAAATCCTATTTGGTCTTACTGTTAATGATAAAAAATGATAAGTTGCATGATAACCTGTTGTTAAGAATTAAAAATATATGATGACATTTTCTTGTGTTGTCAATTTTAAACAACACAGTTGTTGTTGCTTAAATTTAAGTAACCTCACCTTAAAATACTCGTGACTGGATTTCTATCCAGTCGCAAGCATGCTCATGCCTCATAATTCTTTATGAGGCATAAGGTTTTTTATGATTGTGAAGTTTTTAGATTTTGTAAAAAGAAGGTTAAATGCTTACTAAAAGATTTCTCGCTTCCTTTTTTAATTGCCATCCCCTTAGATCTGCAAATTGTACATCTATACTACTATATAAAGCTGAAGAGTTTGTTTGTTTACTTGAACACACTAATCTCAAGAACTACGGGTTCGATTTGAAAAATTCTGTGTTAGCTCATTTATCGAGGAAGGCTGTCAGCTACATATTATCCTGTTAATTGTTTTCACCTAATTTTATGTGGAAAAACTTGCGGACACAGCCAGTCTAACACTTCTTTTTAACCTAGCATTAACCCGGTTTAGTACCAGATTCTGCTTAAATTGTAGAGGATGTGGCTGTGGGGCAAGTTAAGATAATGGAACCCCCACAATCTCTACAGTCTCGTCTAATATCGCATTAATTGGGACCCACTGTTTAATGCGCCTTCTGAAAGACTGATTTTTTTTTATCAAAACACTAATATGTATAATGAACATTGTGTCACAGACACTGTCTCTCAATAAGTCATGTATATCACATTAGACATGACATATGTTAATAAATAGTAACAACATACAGAGTATCTTTGTAGAATTTTGTGTATATAACTATTTAGCACTTGAAACAGAAATCACTCTAAAGTGATTTTTGACACTGAAATTAAAATCAAATATTTATCATGCAAAAAACAATGTTCATCTTTGATTCATAAACATGATATTAAAAAACTTTGCACAGTATTAAATCTAGTATATTGATGTAATAACAATAGTCAAAATCTTATAAGGGGCTATTCATACCTAACATACCATGTCTAAGTGGGGGGGGGGGGAAGTTAGGGTACTACCAAAATGTGACAATATGTGACCCCAGACAGGGTGGGGGGAGGGGGATTAGTGCTCTTTGATGTCACAATGTCACATACCAAAATTTTTTGTTTTTGTATTTTATTAACATACTACATAAAATTATTATAATTATTATTAATAATTTATGGACAGAGTTAATATTTTTTTAATATGTAAGTAATAATCCAAAGGAAAGGGCAACTATCTCCTACCTGTGTATTTCTTCCTTTAAAAAAACTTCCTTTAAATAATTCTGTAATTTTGTTGCAGTTGCTATGGTCATTCTGCGGCTGTCTTCTAGTGTCTGTTTTAGTCGTATTCTTCTACTATTACAAAAGATGTCGATCAAAAGGTAAGTATTTCGAAATAAAAAGGTATTTTTACTAGAAGCTAAA
>JANCMC010000008.1:2631680-2642972 GCA_024363005.1 Charaxes varanes
CTACCTTCATATCCTTTTACTCCATCCCTTTCCCTTACTCCTGTCTTTCTAATTAGAGGTAGCGCCATGCTTGTAGCTGAATTGGGCCGGTGCATCTGTGTAAAAGTACCTCTTTGTTACATAAGAATGGTGTGAAGTGGTGGCAGTGCTATTGATAAGTGATGGTATTGCGTTTTGTTCGATTTGTGAGAATTCTCTGTGGCAGGTTTAATGAATTAAAAGCCAGCAACGCATCTACTTGCCTCCTGGTTGTGCAGATGTCCATGGGAGTCAGTAGGCACTAAGCTGCCTGCTTGTTGGCCCCATAAAAAAAAAAAATTAAGTACTTATCAGTTAAATGAATGTTGTGGTATACTTTTCATCTCATTTTAACATTTTATATTCGATTTAGATGATGACCTTGATGACAATCCAAATCAATCTGACTTGGTGGAGCAAGCCTCTGAAATATTGTATGGCTTAATACATGCACGATACATATTGACTAATAGGTGAGTGACCAGTTGTATACTTGTTTCTTCACCATTTGACCATGGCATAAAATTTGAAAAAATCTATTTAACATATGATTATGATAAATTTAGTTCTAATCTTAGGATTTATTCCATTTTAAAACTGGTTTTTTATGGTTTGGACAATAAAGCAGTTCTTTCTCATTCTCCATTACTGAATTCATTTAAACTTTACATCATGCTTCTAAGTAAAATGTGTTATTTCAGAGGAATTGGTCAAATGCTTGAGAAATTCCAAGCTGGTGACTTTGGCCACTGTCCACGTGTTTATTGTGAGTGTCAGACGATGCTTCCAATTGGTAAGAAATTTTACTTTTTTGAACATCCTATCTTCCATCCCCTTTTTCTTAAAGTAAAATGTTACTTATAATCTGTTTTCGTTTGCATGAATTTGGATTTGAACTTATAATGTATTTGATTTTTAGTCTTACTGAAGTGAAAAGTCCAATTATTGTGTGACTTTTTTTGCTAGAATACTTCTCATTAGAAAAATTGTAACACCTTGCAAGTTTATGTTTTAAAGGGATTATCAGAATAATATATATATTAAGGAATATATATTTAAAAAAAAGCAGGCAAGTCACACTGGCACACTGAGGGTTCCGTACTGTCAGGTAATACTTTTACAAGGTATTTTACCAGTAAGATTAGTACTTCTCATGGGATTTCCTTGAATGTGATAGTCTTCGTTATTTTATTTGTGATGTTACTACAAATCCACAGATTTTGTATTTATCCTTTAACTATGCAATAAGACATTGTCTCTTGCCAAATTTCATGATTCTAGGGCAACGGAAAGTACCATATAGGTTTTGAGTCCATTTTCATACATTTTACTAGTATGAGAAATGTGATATATACAGTCACATATTTTGATTGCATATATTTAGAGGGTTGATGTTCTCGCACAGCTTCAAGAGACCATAGACTTCAGTATTTGGTATTAATTTCAAATTTTTAGGTCTTCCTGTACCTGAAAAAAAGGGTCTTGACAGACAGACGAACAATGAAGCGATCCTATAAGGGTTCCTATTTTCCTTTTGACGTACGGAACTCTAAAAACAGAAGTGTTTAAATTTTTCTGATGAATAGTATATTATACTATATGTATATGCTAATATACATTATCTCCATTTGTACAAGTTTAAAAAAATATTAATTTAATTAACAGATATATAAGTCAAGAAAATTACTGCATGTTTATCTAGAATAGTACTATTATTAACAAAATTGTTAATTGACAACAAAATGCAATGAATATATTTATTCATATTAGAGCTGAATTAATTATTGATGTAATTTCAATTTTTGTGAAAATGAATTGCCATGTTTCGAGGATAAAAGTATCCTTGTATAACCCCTTAAAAATTGCTTATTTTCTGTTAATAGTGGTACTAAGATCAAAAATAGACTTTTCTATATAAAATGAGGCAAAATCATAAGAATTACAAATTGAATACAGATTCCCATGGACAATGGCTCTACTAGTTTTCCGATGCATTTGGAGTCTTTAATAAAATGATTTTAAACTGACATTGCAGATTGAAATGACAATGCAATGACAATTACTTGGCACATTGCTCTAAATATTAATTGATGAATTTTACATTCTTAGGCCTGTCTGATGTGCCTGGAGAAGCTATGGTGAAACTGTATTGTCCACGATGTATGGAGGTGTATACACCTAAGTCTTCCCGACACCACCATACTGACGGTGCCTTTTTTGGCACTGGTTTTCCACATATGGTATTCATGGTGCATCCAGACTACCGACCTAAGCGTCCTGCATCACAGTTTGTGCCTAGGTATGTATGCTCATATCTTTTGGATATTTTCATCCACACAATGTAGTATATAGTATTTTCAACTATATAACAGGTATTTTATTGTGGAATCACCAAGAGCAACTTCAAAATGGTTTAATAAAATATCAGGATCATTACATTTCTAATAACATTGACAGATTAGACCTCTTTTGCCACTGTCGCTTCAGTGCACCAAGTGTTGGCTTTGCACTTGTAAGTCACAAGTGTAAGTAGTAACTTGGAAATTATGTTTTATCATATTCTAGCATGTTCTATTTATATTTAGGTCATGTATATCACTGAAAGTCCCAGGTACTAATAAGTTCCTTCTTCTGCTACGTGACGGACCCGGCACCTACTAAGTGAATTCATGGCATTCTAAGGAATTTGTCTCAATTTTATATAATTAATAAATGACCCTCGAAATATAGGCTTATAGAATAGCTGAATTAGCTGATTAGAAGTGCTAACGATATAAGTTATATCCTTGTTTCTCAGATTATATGGGTTCAAGATACACCCTCTTGCATACCAGATTCAACAGCAGGCCGCTGCAAACTTCAAGGCGCCGCTCCGGACTCTCTCATACAACAACGGTAAACGTTAACGGTCGCGGCGAGCGCGCGTGCGCTTTCGTCTGATACAGATTCCTTCCGCACTACGTGTCTGTCAGTTATAAGTTCACTTGTAAACATTTTTTAAATACAATACATTAGGTCAGTTAAAGAATACTTACGTATATTTTAGGATTCTAGTATAGTTTTATAACTCCAAATTAATTCAATCTTTACAAGTTCATACTATAAAATCTAGTTAGCTTGGATAAAAAAATTCTTAATTTGAATCATTAAGTTTGAGAACAAATTGGTGCTTAAAAATAATGGAAAATAGGACTTTTATATTATAAAGCCATTTAATATATGTAATGTGGGTTTTAAGAAAACTAAAATAGATTGTATTATACAAAAGTACTAATAATATGACACATTATTGTTTAATAATAAAGTACCAGTTTGCATTAACTAATTGTGGTAACAGTATTCATATGAGATTTGCGTGTAGACTATTAGTGGGTTTTTAATTGATTTACTATCATTAATTTATTATGATTCACAACTTTGTGGTATTTGGTAATAGTACATTTTTCTGGCAATATAGGTTTTTGTGAAATTCCTAAATATGTTAGAAACATCATCTACATGTGTACAGAAAACATTCCTATCATTTATTGAAATACTAACAATTTCGTGTTGTGTGTATAAATTAACCAAGGAAGGCATCTATTCAGGCTTGATGATTATAAAAATATATTTATTAAGTCCTGTATATTTTGTATATCTTAATATGAACAGTTTTAAAATTATCTTGTTTATTATTATTACAATGAATTAAATTTCCTTTCTTTTTTCGAATTTATATAACATAGCTTTTTCATAACTAATAAGAAATGCTCATTAATTTGTTTAGAACACATGTAATTAATAAAAATATCTAGCATGTTTCTGCAATTTTGAAATGAAACTAGACTAAAATTAAAAGCAAACAACATGAATGAAGTACCAAAATATTATTATAGCACACCTTAAAAAAAAATCAAAACAATAATTAAACAATGACAAAGAACATTTTGGTAATTGAATAAAAATTAAACATAATAATGTTGTCCATGTGTATAATTTATCTAATTTTATAATGCTTAAGCATAAAGCAATGTTTACAAGTGAATATATACTGTAAAATCAGTAAAACCATTGTTTTAAAAGCAATCTAAATAATTTACTACAGCTATTCATTGATATAGCTGAATAGTAAATACTCCATTTCACTTTGTTCTTTCTGTGTGAAGTGTATCTTCCATAATATTTAAATTTTTGTGAAGAATCTGTATCAAATATAATTAGAAACTTAAAAACTATGTGATTGAAAAAAGTTGTTCATACATGTAATAATAAATTATTTTAAAACTGTTATAATGTCAAGTATTGTGACATATTTGTTTGGAAATCAGTCTAGCAATATCATTTAGCCAGCATTTAATTTTGTCTAAGTATTAGTTGTCATTGCTAACCTGTAGTTATATTCCACACATAATATTATCACTTTGCAGTGTGGATAATTAGATAATATACAGTTCACATTTCATTTGCTATACCATTTTCTAGATCAGTGTGTATTTATAATAATTGATTGATTCAATGATGTATTTGTTAAAACTGAAAGTAATCAAGCAGTGGCAACTGTGACATTTACAGAATCAGTTACACACATACTATACTTAAAGAACTTAATTAGAGTCATGTAAGTTTTTATTTTTATATTCATCAACAAGTAGGATTTGATTCACTTAACATTAGGGTGTTCTTTCGTTCAAACTTCCTTGGTTATTGTATTGATACCAGTAATTAAAAATAAAATTTAAGACAACTTTTGGCCTTTTTCTTGCTTATCCTGCATGTCAACCATATAATTTTCCTACTGCTGATATACTTTGAAAGAAAAAATATTTAACATGATATTGAATTCATAAAAACTTAACATTACTTAATAAATTATGTACCTAGTCATTGTAATAGTAATTTATATACCTATTATTAAATATATATAATAAAAGATATGATGGATTAAGCTTAACTGTGTAATATAAGGAACTATATGCTTTTAAAAGTAAACTCCATGTGATTATTTGTATTAAATAATATAATTTTTACACTCACAAAAATAGATATTACAGTTGCATGTGGGCATTGGCCTGATCAATCTGTGTTCAAGAAAGTGAAGCTAATGTTTAATTTAATCACATTCATATTATTCTTTATTCTAATCTGCCTCTATTTATTATGACTGTTTGTTTTGAATACATAGTCTTTCTGAATTCATTCATTAGTACAATACAGCCTGTCCACTGTAGATGTAGTAAAGTATTTATTATAATATTATGCTCAGATTTGATCACTCTCTGGTACACTGTAAAGATTTAACTCTTAAACTGAGAATTTAATTATAAAAATAAAATTTTGAATTGGAAAATTTTAATATAAATTATTGATGAATGACCTAAAATATTTAATTTTTAAGTAAAATCCAAATGTTAATAGAAGAAAATGTTTGTTTGCTACAGAAACGAAGACATCAAGTAACATTCCAAAATGATCTTGAGCTGGGGAAATGCAGAAATTATCAACAAGGTACGAGCATAATTGGTGTTTAACTAAACAACTCGTACATATTATTTATTTATTAAATACCTTAATAATATTTACAGTTATGTTAAAACTTCAATAAAGATTAATTTTATGTTCTTTTTTTACAACTGTTTTTGTTTATTTTTAATCTTTAGACAATAATAATAAATCTATAACCTAAATCACAATAAAATTTAAGCCAACCATACATTAAATGAATTAGCTTTTAACACAATTCAAGTTGGTACAAGAAATTGACATAGTTCCCTAATCAATTCCACATTATTAAGTTCTTTAAACATGCTGCTATGAATTGCGAGATGGTTACATTTAATAAAATTCATGGCTGCTATTTTTAAATTTTCTGAACAGTATAAATCTGCAATAGCTAAAGTTTCAATGACATTATCTAAGTTCATTTGACATGTAAGGACCTTTTCAGATATTTTTTTTAAACCTTTCAGGTTGTACTTATCAGCTAACATAAGAAGGTTGAAGAAGTTGCTGCCATCAATGTCTTTTATAGTTCCTGTGTAAATAAACTCTAATATACACTTTAGGTCCTCTTCATTAACATCAACCATCTTTAAATAACTGGTTTTACTCTCTGCTGTGCTTTCTTTAAGCATTGCTTTAAATACATCACTATATGTAGCCAAAAAAATTTGATGAACCTGGAATCTTTTACCATCTGCAGATTCTATTGTGAAATCTGAACAAACTGGATCATCTAATAAGGCTCCAAAATGATGTTTCATTATTTTATTAAATGTAGCATTATCATACACAGGTATGTTTTCAAAAGAGACCCTTATATAAAGTTTCATATTCTTTAAGAGGTCTACTTCAACATCAGAAAAGCTATAAGTTGTTAAATAATTCTGTGATAACGGTTGTTCATTAGGAAAATGAAAAGTTTTAAATGATGAAGACAGATATGCTATGTTTTGTTTCCTCTTGAATACTATTTCACTGTTAGAATTCACTGAGACAGTGAATGTTTGTTGTAGGCGATTACTTACAAAAAGGTGTAGAAGAAATATTTTTCCAACAATTTCTGTTTTGTAGTAAAACCAAAAATCAGCAAGGTCTTCAAGGTAAGTACCACCAACATCATACATGTTAGGCCTATGGCATTTCTGATAAATATTTTCAAGGCAAATCCACTTAACTTCGCGCGTCTGTCGGGTCTGATGACCAATTATTACTTCAGTATCCTGCATTAACATAACAAAATTAAAAAAACATGTTAAAGAAATAACAGAAACTAGAAAAGTTGTGCAATTTTAGTATGAAATATGAGTCATTCATATAACAAGTAGTACATCGGTATTCGGTACTGTAGAATAGGTATTCATTGTAAACGTTCTACACCTGTGTGAGGTATAACCGTTTTTTGGGTTATAAATCTAAAACTAATTAACAGAAAACCTCAATTATATATTTTTAACATGCATATGAATCATCAATAATATTATTATATTAAATTACCGTTACTGTAAAATCTGTATCCATTGTGTATGTAGTTTTTACGCTGACATAAGTTAGACAAATTTGGGTTATTAGCGTTTCGTTTTAATAAAACTAATCGGATCACCGTATGCAAATCAAGTACATTGATTGAATATTACAATTTGAACACTAACTTAAAAAAAGTCTTATTTTCCAAGAGCCTATAATAAGGAGTAACGTCTCTTATGGAAGTTGAAAAGCTTCCAGCCAGTCATAATTAACCTACAAAAAGCTACCAGAATGGAGCTGGTGTAGACAAAGGGTATGGAGTGAATGTAGCAACAGAAGATGATTGACCAATAACATTCGAGAAAGGCGCAATATAGTATGATGTAGCAATTGGGAGAAGAATTGATCAATAATAACCTTTTAAAATTGATAAAGATGCTAATGTGGCGCTATCCTTATTTACGCATTCGATGGACATTTTTAATATACATGTATGTTACTCCTTACATAAAAGGTGACTTAAACTCTGGCCTCCATAAAGAGTATGAAAAAATCAAACACAATGTGTAATGCATGTTTAATTTTAAATAATACTAAATAGTTTGAATCTATTAGTAAATTTGATTATTCCTTTTATTTACACATTGTGTTAATTAAAGGAGGCCGTATTATAGACTTCCTGTTGTATTGTTAGCCTCTTAGCGTCATGTTATCACCATCGTGACTTAAAAGATATCTATTTAACCCGAAACTGGGTGACAAGCACCAAGCACAGCCTTGATTTCTTTCCCTGCAAATCGATGGATTTCATACATTGATGATAATCGAAGCTTTATTATGTGTGGTACGGGACACACACAGTTCAAAGTCCCACGCCACAAACGATGATCAAGCAAGTGTTTAAATATTTGAAGCTATAGTAATTGATAGAATCAGGCGTTACTTTGCGGAAATACATGACACATACCCATACACATATGGCATGAGGGAAAATCGGTGCAATGCTGCAACCCGAAAGCTACACTACCGAATCCGCTATCAAATTACAGCACTACATTCATTCTCTATCTCTACAGTCTACAAAGACTCTACAAAAGTTATTTGTAAAGTGATTAGTAAAAAACTCTGGTATAAATTGTTTGCTGACTGTTGATGATCATGATGATGATGATAATGAGGCTTCGGTGAGGCACATCGAAAAATCAGTGTAGTGCTGTGCTTTGGTGGCGGATTCAGTGTTGTAGCTTTCGGGTTGCAGCATTGCACCGATTTTCCCTTATATTCATTCGCGGATTTAAGCGAAGTAGTTTAGTATTTCATGCATGAAGCTGTAGTGATGAGCATACTTTGGAATTGAAAAAGTCTCAAATCTGGTTACCTCAGATCATTTAAAAGA
This sequence comes from Charaxes varanes, assembly GCA_024363005.1. Taxonomy (NCBI): domain Eukaryota; kingdom Metazoa; phylum Arthropoda; class Insecta; order Lepidoptera; family Nymphalidae; genus Charaxes; species Charaxes varanes. Next base: position 2,640,037 of record JANCMC010000008.1, read on the forward strand.
TAACTGACAGTAACATTATTATTGTTTATTAATTATCTATGCTATAATTTTTTGCTTTGCTCACCTGACAGCCTTATCAATTGATGCATGGGAAACGTTTATGTTTAGAATTTTCATTTTAAATTTATTTATTTTTGTGCAATTTTTCACTCATGCTATGACAATTACTGAGGCTCTAAGCCTCTGCAAAAATGGTTCTAAATGCTGCAGTGCAAATGTTAAGGTTAGTAAGTAAATATTATCACTGACAAGTGTTAATATCCTGCTTAAATGTTACATATTTTCCAATATAAACGCTTAAATTCAGTAAATAGTATTAGCCATGTTTCGAATGATTATACTATATGTATGTATTGTAATTTTTTTTTTGTTGCTTAGTCATAAAAGAATTTAAATACATAATAGTTTAGGAGATGTCACCTTAATACTGTAATCAATTTAGATACTGAAATATAAAAAAATCCTAACTGCTTTAAATAAATATTGTCCAAAAAATATATTTATTTCAAGCGCCCAGAAATTATGTACTTTACTTTTGATAATTTTTTAGTCTAAATTGATGAAACTAAAAAGTTTATCACAATAGGTATGCTTGTGATGATGGCTAAGCACTTCATTTATAAGTTTTATTAAGTTATCTCCTTCCCTCACTGCTGAGGATCGTGACCACACATGTTAAGCTTCCATCGGTTGCAGTCAAAGGTGGAGTGGACTGTACAGTGTATGCTGCCGTGTATTGATTAACATTACATGGTGTAATTTATTAAGTAGTGTACATGGAAAGAATATGTAGGCTATAATGATAATTATGTTTCCTTTAGGTCTAATTTCTGTAACAATGTATTATTATATTTATAGAGAGGCAGAAGACTTAAAACAAAAAATTTTAAAAGTTAGCAGTGGTACATCAATGTTGCAAGACAAAACTTTGTGGGCAACTCAACAACAGCTTCAGAAGGTATTTTAACATTCCCAGTTTTTAATTAACAAACTTGTATGATGATAAAGGCTTCTCTGTTAGGGCCAGTTGGGACAACATCATATCCACGTCAAAAAAAAACAAAGGTTTTGTTATGTGTTGGGAGTAGAGATAGGTTACAATGTTTATGAGAAGTTTTTATATAAGTGCATGTTTGTTTTTATTTTTATTTGCCCAAATTTCCAAATGAAAGAAAATCTAAGTTGTAGTAATTATTTCTAAACAGAAGATGATAATAAGTCTTAATTCAGCAGAAATATGAAAGTACAAAATTTCAATATGGTATATACATATGAATAATAGAACAGTCAAAATCAAACTAAGGGAAATAAGATGCTAATAAAAGAAAGAAAATATGCATTAATTTTCTTGTTAAATAACCTTGGAACAGTTATGCTTAAAAATTTTTCAACATGGCTTCCTGACAATTGAAATTGAACAACCGAGTTGAATGTTTTGTCGTATGAGTCTCTAGTTTGTGCTATTATCTATTGGTAACTGCTCTTTTTTTTTAATTTTGTAAAAAAAAATATTTAAATAACACATTATCTTAAGAAACAGTCTTTGGTTGCTCTATTATTCACGTTTATAAATGATATTGACATTTTGTGTGTATTAATTAATCAATATTTTATTATTACATTTATTTTGAATTTTAGATATATCAAAAAGTTTTAGTGCTAGACTTGGACTATGCTCTGGAAAAAAAAGTGGAACAAGATCTTTGGAATGTGGGATTCAAACAACAGATTGAGGCTTTGCAAGCTATATCGAAAGATAGAAAGGTATCACTAAATTATTAATAATTGCAGATAGTAGTTTAGAATCACTTGAGCTGTGTAAAAAAAGTCTCCATAATCGTGTTTATCTATAAATACATATAAGAATCGAAATTTGAATATGGCCAATAAATTAACAACGTCACGCAAATAAGCAGCTATTGCTGTTTGTCTGTACTATAGGATCCGCTAGAATATTCTTGGAATTATGTAATGATTTATCTCACAATATACATATTAAGTTTATCAATGGCTTACATTCAAATTAGTTAAGATATGTAATATGTTGTTTTATATTGTTTCTTTATAAAAATCTCTTAAATGTCTTAAATAGAATGCGCTCAGAAGTGAAGCACAAGCAATGCTGTCATGGGTCCTGCAGGCTGCCGCAGGATTTTATCTTTGTCTTCTTCATCAGATTTGTACCACATTTAAACTGGATCTTCCTTTTAGGTTTGTTTTCTTTATATATTTAACGTATATAATTTGTAGGTTATTGTAGTCAATACTATACATATATTAGCTTGGCTACTTATTTATTATAATAGATTATCCTACTAAAATAGCCAAGGAATTAGAGGTTATATAGACATTTAGAAAGACACATGACATTGACACTGGCAGATTAATTTAACATGTATATATTTCTATGTACTTCTTTTTGTGTCAGCGATCAAAAATACTGTTTCCTATATTAATTGATACTTATTGTTGACAGAAATTATATGTGGAAAAAATTAAATATTTAATTCTATATCACAGAAGAAGGGCGTCGCTACTAGGCGCTGTTGAGGGTTGGGACGCGTGCGCCGGGACGGGCGTAGTTAGCTCAGGTGGTGCGGGGGCCGCTCGATATGCGAGTCAACACTGTCTCGTACATCTTGGCGACCTGGCACGTTACCGACAACAGCTGAGGGTTGCTCACACCTTCTACAGACATGCTTTGGCCGTTTCAGTGCACTCTGGGCAGCCGTATAACCAGGTTTTTTGTTTTTTACTCAGCCACACTAAGGTAGACAATTTAATGCCTGTCTTATAGGTAACACATTTTTTTTTGTACTAATATATACATACATATAGATGGATACCTGGCTGGCCCGTAGGCGCAGTGGACAGTGACCCTGTCTTCTGCTCCGAGGGTCGTGGGTTCGATTCCCACCTCGAGTCTGGGTGTATTA
>JANCMC010000008.1:2643072-2660566 GCA_024363005.1 Charaxes varanes
GTTGTGCCACCTCTTCCTCGGCCAGCCTGGTCATAGGCAGCTTTAAAACATAAAATGATATTCCATAACTACGGGATGTCAAAACATGTAGTATGAACATCATTTATCTGAAGGAGTAGGAACCAAATCTTCATCTTTAGACCTTTCCTTTATTTTGTATTCGTTAAACCCTTCCCTGGAATACGGGAATGAAACAAAACAAACAGCATTTAAAACGGCCAAGCGGTTTTCAAGTTTTAGCGAGACTAATGAACAACAATTGATTGTTATATATACAGATAACATACATAATTAAAACTTAATGTATTTTTGAAAAACACCTAATATCCTATGGTAAAGTTATATGATATTCCACACCTCATAAAGCAAACCGTTATCAGTGTGCTCTACTCTCACTTAATCAAAATTGAGCGATTTCGTGAACTAAAAATCACTCTATTCCTTTCATTTATTAATAAATCTCAATACACAGATTAAGATGACAGTAGTGTTTTAACACTTTTGATGCTTCAGAAAGACATTTTTTACTTCAGAAAGACATTTCCTTAGATGTCCGGGTGTCTGTGTGATCACGTTCGAAACAGTTAATTTATCACATTAATATTTTTTTATTAGAATCATGGCGATTTGTTTCCTATCGAAACTAGTGTGTAATTCGGTATCCTTTATTTATTATCAAGGAAAACTAAATTTCGGCTTCAAATTCGTACACACACCTCATCACATTCATACCGTACTATTAAGTATAGAACTTCTTCTAAGAGATGGCGCTTAACGTCTATGACGCCCTGCATAGCTGATAGCTCGTAATATTTAGAAAATATGAGATGTGCTCTTTAGATTTCCAAACTGTTTTGTTTTGTGTAATAGGTTTTATGTACATCCGCTACACACAGCCCCCAGCCGATCTTTTCGATTGGTATGCAGACTATTTGGATGATGAGGAAGAGGTAGACCCACGAGCGGGAGGAGGAGGATCAACCACAATCGGTGCTCTTGTACGACAGATGCTCATTAAGTTGGACTGGTTCAGCACCTTATTCCCAAGAATTCCTGTACCTATACAAAAGCAAATTGAACAGAAGTAGGTATTACATGAACAAATTTTATTTACAACATGTAGCAATTTTATAATCTATGTATGCATTGAGGCTTGTTCTAAAGGGTTTAGAGTACTTTAAGAAAAAGCTATAAGTATAATAGTGTTGGAAATTTGTTTGTAAAGGATCGCATATTTATTTATAAAAATGTTTATAAACAATTTGTACACAAATTGGAGGATTTTTTTTAATAATAAATCTTTTATTCACTCAAGTACAATATGCCAGAAGTGTGTGTGTAAGGTGATCAATGTGTGATCAATAACATGTGTATCAAAGTGTGATGAATAACGTTTGGTTTTGTTATATACTATTAGTTACGTAAGTTATGTATCTGATGGTAAACATACATCTATGCATCTATACATCTATTAATACATCTATACATCTATTAATCCAAATTATATTAACTGGAGATCGCCGACTGGTCCAAATTCGGCCACACATCTTTAGATTTGCGTCCAATATAAAAATTTTGAACATTGCGAATTTAAAGCTTGTATAAAATTTATATTTTAATAAAACATCGACTTGACAATTTAATCACATTAATAACAAAATAGACTACAGATATTTTGTCATAGTTGAGTTGTCATGATTACACATTTAAATCCTATTGCATTGGGGTACATGGGGTTATATTTTAATAATTTAATATATTTATAATGCATTTTTTAAGTATCAGCGTTCGCACAACTTCCTTTATATAAACTATAATTGTGCCAGATTTCGTACTCCTTCGTTCTTGGAAATTTTCGCAAAATTACACCGAAAGTATTTGTTTTACATAAAAATACATAGATTTCAGCGTCAAATGGAATGTTATCAATACATTCTATAACAACTTTTGTCGTTTTCGCTAGATTTGAAAATTACTTCTAATGAGATAGTATACATACTTTTAAATAGGTGTTTTTTTATTTTCAGAATTGAGAAATTATAACTTTCATATTTCTAACGGCTCGTTTATGTGTAGGAAAAATATTATAAGATAATTGTTTCTTAAATTTGCTTAAAATTAATTACTAAACCTTTCTTAGGTTAGCAGAACACAATAGACAAAGCAACTCATCAAAACCTGCCAATGCTAACAACTATCGAGGAGGAAATAGCACCAGCAATTACAATCCAGGGCGAATGGATTCTGACAGACGGGAACACGACGACAGAGACAGGCGTGACTATGGAGATGGAGACAGGTTTATAATTATATAACGTTAAACATAGTAGAACTTAGTAGTACACTATACTGGCCGGCATCTGAGTCGATCGCTGGGTTAAGTAGCTCTTACAGAGGCCGGGTGATAGATGGGTGACCAATTCCAACACTGGATTTACAAATATCCGAACTCCCCGTGTTTCGGATGGCACGATAAACAGTGTGTCGTGATTCATATCACTGAGTGATAGTCGTGTGATTTTAGAGATTGTAGGGATTCCGGGGATGACGTCAGACATCTTAACTTGTCCTACAACCACATCCTCTGGCATCTAAGCGGATCCTGGTTAATACCCAGTCATGTCCGGTCTAATGACCGGAATGATGCTACAAGAAGAAACGTGGTAGTAAAATTTAATTCCGATTCATTGCCACCGTAATACAAAACATGCAGGTTTCGCTACTGTCGGCACTGGCCTGACTAAAACATTTTAGATGTTGCCGCACCTAGAGCGCCACTGATACCTTTAAAGAGTTTTTGTTTCGAGTTAATTTACGACAACGAAGTAGTAGAACAACTTAACGAATAAGAAATGATATATTAAATGAAATACATATTATATCACTATTAACGCCTTAACAACTCTACAAAAGATTGTCGCTTTTAACAAATAGTCCCAGTCATATATTACTTAGGAACTTTTGAGGAAATTATCCAAAATACATTTGAGGATTAGTTAAAAAAAAGTGACTAAAATGACCGAAAACTAGTAATATATTTTTTAAAGCCTTTAATGGTCCCTTTAATGTCGTTAGATATTATATTCGATTTCAACTTTGGATTTATGTTACTTGAGAAAATGAATTTATTATATATATTTCAGATACCAGAAAGATAGAGCAGTCAGGCGTGATGATAGAGACAGAGAGAGGGATAATAGAGAACGGGATCGCGAACGTGACCGGGAGAGAGACCGGCGAGATCGTGAGCGCGATTACAATAGAGATAGACACCGAGAGCGATCACGATCAAGAGATCGAATCCCTGATCGATCGCGAGACCGCCATCGTAACCGCTCTCGTTCGAGAGAACGCCGCTATAGATAATACGAGATAAAAATCCTCACTATTATAATTTACAAATTGTGTATTTGACAATTAAAAATAGTAATAATGTTTTACACTTGTATTAATACCTGACTATGCCAAAAGGAGGGTAATGTTTTTGGTGTATATGTACCAACTGCTTGCTATGGGATGCATTCATATTAAAAGATTTGCTGGTTATAACAATTATTTATTAATATGCATGCGTCACGAAAATCAATTCTTTCTTATTATTTATTGTCACCATGACAAACTTAGAGCCCTTTTACATTTCCAAGGATTTATTATATTAGACCGCACTTTATTGTAGTTTCTAGTTCCAAGGTAACAAGAAGCGCCCGCACAACCATGAAAGGTTTATTGATGTAGGTTTTATTAGTAATAACTTCAAAGATATCAGCCCTCGTTGTTTCATGGTTTATCTAGCGCCGACTTGTATATTGAAATTTTCGACTTGTAGCTTCCTTTCATTTATTATTTAAGATTGAAATTATGTTTAAGAAACCGTCAAGTTTTTTGTAATAATATGTATTTTTTAGAGTTCCGTACCTACAAAGGAAAACGAAACACCCTTATACGATCACTTCGTTGTCTGTCTATCTGTCAATATTATTCTTCTCAGGAACGTGTAGAGCTACACAGTTTAATTATTACCAAATACACTCAGTATTACGCAAAAATTCCAAAACCGTAATTTGTAAAAACAAAAAAAAAGCGGTGACTGTCGAATAAATGAAAATTATAAATCTTAAAATAAACTGGTAAAGTTTTACGTGATGGTTTTGTTATAAAATGTGACTGGAAGTTAAAAAACTATACCATATTATTCAATATTATTATTAAACGTCTAGACATTAAATAGATTCTCCGGTGTTACGAGACACCGTATGTGTATTATGAGAGTTAAGAATTACGATACAAATTTGTTCGTTGCGTACCGCTTGGGTGTATCTATGCAATCGACTAGGACGAGAGGTCCTTTTGCGTAGGGTCGTACAGGGGAGTCGGCCCGGCAAGTGTACACAATCAAAAGACATGGCCATTTATGTCGCATTTCTAACACTAGTACATTCGAAAAGGGAATCATAGCTAATAGGGTAATTCCCGTTGACCTAGAATTATGAAATTTGGCAAAAAATCTATCTTGTAGCATAAGTGTAGGAAAAAATCCGAAAACTGTAAATTTACTGATGTATCAGTGCCTGTTTGTCTATCTGTAAGTATCATCAAAACCTTTTTCTTAGAAACGCGAAGAGGTATACAGTTAAAAAATACTAAGATCTGTATTTCCTTGAAGCTGTCACATTTCCCATAAATTCACAAAGGAAACAAACCCTGTAGGGTAATCCCGTTGACTTAAGACTCATGACATTTTGGAAGAAGATTCAAATATAGAAACAAAAGTAAAGGGAAAATTACGAAAACCATAAATCTGTGAAAAGAAAATTACAGGGATTTATATTTAGACAAGAAATTTTATGAAAAGTCTGAATCTTAAAGTATGACATGATGGTATGAGATACAAGTCTAACTCACACTCGTCAGGTTTATTTACTATTACAATGCCAGGAATCCCTTATCCCAGTATATTTTATGAATTTTAATAATAAAAAATATGTTGCATATCAGCATAATTATTTATTTCTTCAAGCATTTTAAGCTTAATCTAATTAATATTTTTTTAAGCAAATTTTGTTAAATATCTATCAAATAAATTAGCAGAATCCATAGGGAATTGAGTAAATTATGCAGCCGCTCCCTTGACATTTTCTTGCTGTTCAAATTTTGGATATTTTGCTTCAACATCAGACCATGATACTTTACTATTTGCCAGATCTCTCACAACAGTTGGTACATCAACTAATGGTAATCTCACTTGCCCCATGCTATCTCTTTCTCTTAAAGTCACAGAATGGGGCTCTTTTATAGTATCAAAATCTACAGTGATAGCATAAGGCACACCCAACTCATCAGTTCTAGCATATCGTCTACCAATAGAGCCAGAGGAATCATCAACTTTGTGTGAAACATCAACATCTGTTAATTGCTGAGAAAGTTCTCTGACAAATGGTTGGAATTCTACATTGCCACTTAGTGGTAATACTGCACACTTCATAGGTGCTACAGTAGGTGGCAGAGAGAAGTATGTTCTTTGTTCATCACCTTCTCGCATCTTAAAGTTATGTTCTAGGACACAATAGAGAATTCTACCAATACCAAATGATGGTTCTATTACACTAGGAATTATTTCTTCAACATGTACTGTCTTCTGACTTTTCTTAACACTTAAAAGATTTGAATTAAGTTTAAATTCACCATTAGATGTTACAAGTACATATTCCCCTTCACTATCCAATTTCTCTTGAAGCTGTTCTAGAGATGTAGAGTCCATAGTTGCTAAAGCATCATTAATAATTTTTGCATCCTTTTTAAATTCTTTACCTATGGCTGCTTTATTGGGAACTGCTTCTACAGTATCAATCTGTTTAGGAGCAGGAAGTTTTTTTTCCGCAGCAAGTCTAATTCCAGTTGCTTTTGTGTGTTGAGTTAGGTCATAAGCTGAACGATCAGCGCATCCTACACATTCTATCCATCCATAACTAGATAAACACTCTGCATCCCAACAATCACATGCATAGTGGGCCATTTCATTTCCCATATGCTGTCTGAACCTAAGTTTTTTAGGATCAATTCCGACTGCTAACAAATACAAATGAATTCTTGCCATAAAATACCCCAAAGTTTCATTGTTGACAACCCCTTTAGAAACTGCTTCTCCAATAGTTAAGATTTCAGCTGGTTTTCCCTGTTCCTGATTGTCTGCAGAATAAAGTAACATTTGAGTATCCTTAAGACTTTCAAACTTTGGATGGTCTTTGGAATCACAAAAGTGCTCTATTTCACACATAGTGAATTCTCTAACTCTTAAAAGTCCAGATCTTGGTGAAATTTCATTTCTAAATGAGTTTCCGATTTGTGCTGCAGCAAAAGGAAGCCGGCCTTGATTAAACTCTAAAAGACGTTTGAAGTTAACAAAAATACCTTGAGCAGTTTCAGGCCTGAGGAAACCTTTAACTAAGCCAGAAGGTCCAATCTGTGTGTTAAACATGAGGTTGAATTCAATTGGAGGTGTTAGGTCATTGCCACTAATAGGAGATTTCATACTAAATCTTTTCATTAGAGCAGACATTTCATCAGCATTCATGCCATCAAGCTTAACTAAGATCTCTTCGATTTCTGCCTTAAGTTCTGAATTTGTATTTTTCTCACTCTTAATTTTTTCCAAATGAGCTTTGATAAGGTGATCTAATCTAAAGCACTCACCAGTTTTAATATCTTTAGTCATAAGATCTGCAAATCTCTCAACATGACCTGAAGCTTTTAACACAGGTTCAGGTGTTAAAATCGAACAGTCTACTTCTAACATCTGTTCTTGTAAGATAAAATATTTTCTCCATAATTGGATCATATTGCTTTTAAGCGCACAGCCCATTGGGCCAAAATCAAATTGGCCAGTAATACCGCCATAAATAGCAAATGACTGATCATAGAAAAATCTTCTTTTAATTAGATCTTCCATTTTAGCGCGGTCAAATAACTCTTCTGTGGGAAGTAAGCTTAATTCTTTGTCTTCTAAAATTTTCTTTCTAGTTTTTAATTCTGCTACAGCTTTTTTAATATCAATTTCAGGTGCTTTGTCTTCTTTTAATTTTCTCACCAAGTCCCCTTGTTCTTTAACATTCGCCCGTAAGGGAGCAAGAATTTCTTCAATTTTAGGATCTGCCATTATTACTTCTCGATATGGACTTGAGATTTTGATCTTACGGTGAGGTTTGTTACTTCCCCAATGTTGAAGATTTTGTGAAAGTCTAATCTGATTCCAACAACTTGGCAGATGCTTACTAATAGAACTACAATTATGAATTAATTTTAAAATATGTCTCATTTAAAATCCACACAAACGTGTGATACTATTTAGTCCTGCCAGTCTGCCACCCGGCAAATTCTTTAGTGCTGACGCCAATACCACTAACGTGGTCGCTGATGAAATTGATTCCGTGAAACTTCTCAATTTGACACTTCTAACTACAATAGACTATAGAATATAGCTAGATTATAATGTTAACTGTTAGTACTTAGTATTGACAGAATGTTCAATAAACGACAATTACGATACACAATCCAATCGTTGTTTGGTTTGATTAGATGTTTCGACTAAATAAAATAAAAAAATAATGTGACGATATTTTAATGAAAAAAAAGCAAAACACCTGTAAAGTGCAAAATGCAAACGAGCTCCTCTTTCTGGGGAGGAGATATCATTTCTTAATATTTTGTATGTATTTGGTTGATAGATGCTTCTGGTTACCCAAAAGCTGACAGCTTCTTGGCTCAAAGGATAAGCTTTAAGCTATCCAACGAGGCAAGGCTACTCTACCAAAAGACTTTCAATTATGACTTCTGCATGTATGGAATACGGCGAGTGTTTGGAGGAATTATTGGAAGTAATACTAGCAATTGCATTTTACAAGACATCACGTCAGAACTTGAAATTAAACCACCCGCGATGTGCCTGTAGAAAAGATTATGAGACTTGGTTTGGTGGTATTATTTACGGTAGTCTTAACACCAAAAAACTATGGCAACATTACAAATACTACGATAAATATTTTCTATCTCTTTTCTACCTTAAATCACAGCGTAAATGATTACGAGTTAAAGCGCGAGGGAAATAGTTTAATTATTTGTTTTCTTTTGCAAATATTTTATTCTTGACAGCACAAAGAAGTCGGCCATTTTATTGCTAGCTGAAGAACGGAGGGAGAAGCGAAAGCTTCGCAGTCTAAGCTTTAATAGTTTTTCAATTGTTTATCACAGTTTTCAAAAATCTTTTTAATTATTACATACAAACAAGTATACGTACATAGTTATAAGCTTAAGTGATTTTATGTATTGAGTGTCGAAAATGGACGATCCGAATAGGATGATGGCGCATAGCGGTGGTCTTATGGGGCCTCAGGGCTATGGACTTCCTGGAGGCGACGCTCCTGCTACTGGTGACAGTGAAGCTCGTAAACAAGATATAGGTGAAATTCTACAGCAAATAATGAACATCACTGACCAAAGCCTGGATGAAGCTCAAGCAAGGAAACACACATTAAACTGTCATCGAATGAAGCCTGCCTTATTTTCAGTGTTATGTGAAATTAAAGAAAAAACAGGTATGCTTAGTTTCCTTTACGTTGTAAGAAATATTTGTGTTCTATTATGTGTATAAATATGTTTTTTTTATAGTTTTATCTCTTCGAAACACACAAGAGGAGGAGCCTCCAGACCCACAGTTGATGCGGTTAGACAATATGTTGATTGCTGAGGGTGTAGCTGGGCCTGAGAAGGGTGGTGGGGCCGGGGCTGCAGCCTCTGCATCTGCTGCTGCAGGAGAGTGGGGTAAAAACTTGTTTTATTAAATTTATTTAAGATAGTTCAAGACAGGTTGAGAAATTTATATAATTCTTTATATTGTATTAAATTGTGTTGCTTGCTTTTTAAAGCAATTTTAGTGTCATTACATTACATTCTTTATGATTAGAAGATACTTTCTACATACCACTGACCACTCCCATGTGCCTCCCATTAAATACCAAAAATCACATAGGATTAATATTTAGTTTGCAAGTTTAGGCAAAAGGGAAATATCAAGTAATTAGGGTTCACACTCTTTCAGCTTTTTTGATTTACAAAAAGGTAACCAAATAATTTTTTTTAACCTATATTTTCAACAGGAGTATGTAAACACATATAAAAACTTGATTTTACATTAAATTTATTTTTAAATCTAGGTCTGTCAAAGACCCTTTTTTATAGGAACTTGTAGTTGTATTAAGTTGAAACTAATTAAACACAATCAAAATTATGGTCCTTTATGTTATAATTCTCATAAAATAGCAAACGTAATCAAAATCTATAGGGTTCTTGCCACTGACCTAGAATCATGAATAATTTGGCAAGAAGCTATGTATAGAAATACATTTAACAACAACAAAAAAATATTGATAAAATCTGTAAACTGAAAGTTTGTACTTACATCACAAAAACCTTTTGAAAAGTATAAATCTTACAATAACCTGGTAAATTATTATGTAATAGTACAGAACACTCAGTGCCATAGTCTCTCTCGCACTTGCCATGTATATTTTCTTTTGGAGGTATGGAACTGTAGAAACTACTGAACTAGTAGTACTGAAAGTTTTTACGGACAAAGTAAGTGGGTCAGGATTGCATGTTCTCTTTCTGTCCTATTTGCTGCAACTTAAGGCACTGTGGCCCAAGCAGATAACGCGATCGAGCATTCGGACTACCGCGCGAAGTTGGCGCAGATACGACAGATCTACCACCAAGAGTTGGACAAATATGAAAACGCCTGCAACGAGTTCACTACGCACGTCATGAACTTGCTTAGAGAGCAGAGTCGCACCAGGCCCATAACACCAAAGGCAAGTTTTTATTTTATTGTATCTATTAAGCTGAAAATCAAGGAGAGTAGGCTGTGGTGGTATGGCGATGCCAGAAGAATGCCACCTGACTACATACACATTTAGCACTACAAGCTTCCATTCATGGGCAGAACAAGACCCAGAGACACTAAACAAGGTGGTAAGATGTATTCAAAGACATGAGGAAATACTAATCAGAAACTGATGTCAAAGACAGGGCAAAATAGAGAGAAAATTAGGTAGGCCGACTCTAACAATATGTGGGACAATTGGCCAGGAAAAAAGAAGAGAGGGTATCTATTAAGCTGTTGTGCTCCAAAAAATTATTCCATTAGTAAAAATGCCTTCTTAGTCACAATTGTCTCCACTCATCGGTGCATTAGGTATGTGAGAAGATGAATATCCCTTTGTTGAAGTTTCGTAATCTCTTTCATTACACACTGACTTTAGTGAAAGTAAAAAAAAGTACATATAATTCTTACAGAAATTACTTTAATGAATAATTATTTTGAACAGGAAATTGAACGTATGGTGCAGATTATACACAAGAAGTTCAGTTCCATCCAAATGCAACTGAAGCAGTCAACATGCGAAGCTGTCATGATTCTGCGGTCACGGTACGGTTACGAGCTTTCTGAACATACTCTGTTTATTTACTTTATATCCTTTTAATGTTTGTTGAACGTTAATATAAAATATTGTCTTTTTCATGAAACACGCGATTGTCTGCACATTACGCTGACGCGATATTACGATATCGATATAAACGACGTGCCCAGCTCAACCTCGGCCTCTATACAAAAAAATCACGAAATATGAACGCTTGCAGTTTCCTGGATGCTCGCCGAAAGCGTCGTAACTTCAGCAAGCAGGCATCAGAGATCCTGAACGAGTACTTCTACTCGCACCTGTCCAACCCCTACCCGAGCGAGGAGGCCAAGGAGGAGCTGGCGCGCAAGTGCGGCATCACCGTGTCGCAGGTACTCGCGAGTAACTCGCGCTTCTGCTCGCAGCATTCTGGACGCGCGCCGAAAGCGACGCAACTTCAGCAAGCGCGCACTCGACATACTCAACGACTACTTCTACTCGCATCTAGCGAACCCCTACCCCAGCGAGGAGGTGAAAGCCGAAATGGCGCGTCAGTGCGGTATCACTGTGTCCCAGGTATCCACTAAGTAATGCTTTTTGGAGAACTTTTTGGACAAGAATGCAGACTCGAATCCTTCGCCTCTTATTTCACTCTTGCCTTTTTAAATCATGTGAACTTGCCAGAGTAGGCCAGAATATCAGTATAAAACGATTCACATCCATAGTGTCATATTAAACGGATACAAGTTATTGTAGCTATTTTTAGTATCTACTTGTATCTTTCGTAGTATTGGCGAATTTCATCTTGAATAAATTTGATTTTAGTAAATATTAGTGATATATGAGGATATACTGGCACATTTAATGTATAGGTCCCAATTTCTAATGTGGCAAAGTTAATACTGTTCTGATGCAAGGTTAATAGATAAGAAAGTATACTAATGTCTTTGGGCCTTTATATGAGGTGTAACTACACGCTTTGGTTTATTTATATACAATCTTGAATTATTTTATAAGCAAAGTCGAGGAAGGCTATGAAATCTATTTTTAACTTACGTGGTCGGAAAAAGTACGATTGCAAGCAGAAAGATTGTAGTTATTTCACTCTACTGTTATCTTTTACTTCATTGAAATATAGTACTATATTAATAAATAATCAATAAGAGAGATTAATTTTGAAAAGGTAATTCTGAGTATAAGAAAAATAACTGTACAAAAAGATAACATTATAAAATATATTACATACAGGTGTCTCATTCAAGGAATTACTTTTTTTAATATGATTTTTATTTTATCATAGGTTTCTAATTGGTTCGGTAATAAGCGCATTCGTTATAAGAAGAATATTGGCAAAGCGCAAGAAGAAGCCAATCTTTACGCTGCAAAGAAGGCTGCCGGTGAGAATAACAACAATTTATTATCATTTCAATTTACATATTTTACTTCCTGGCTTTATTCACTACATGCAGTTGAATTTGTTTCGGCTGTGGGGCAAATTTTCGAACTTTAAAAATAGTAATGTTTGCCACATAGAACACGGCTATGAAAATAATATCCTCATTGTCAAATACTTAGCTTTATTGTTTATATAAATGTTACATATATTTAAATATGTAACTTTTCTTGTATAAACATTACTTGATGCTTTGTACGATGCAAAAATGAAAATATAGATTTTCATTTTTGCAGAATATTTTTTATTTCTATAGAGAAATAATAATAGGGAAATTTAATTATTGACACTAATTACTACTGCGTTCTTTCAATAAATACTAGTGTGTCCTGAAAAATATTCTGGACAACATATAAAAATGGGCCCATTCAAAAGTGTAACTTTATTATACTAATAAAAAACTATTACCAACTGTCGATTTGCGTCACAAAAAATGTCGCCGTTTTCATTCAACTCAACGCATCAAAAAAATAAAAGTACCGTATTGTAAATTCCCTACGAACTGTAAGTGAAGAGTTAAAACCAAACCTGTTTTTTTGCAAACTAAAATTGCAAAGCTAAAAATATCTAAAGAACGTTCAGTTGATGTCTGAAGCCCCGTTTCTTCCCGCGCGTGGTTCGAGCATGCTTTATATGCAGAGAGTACCGGAAGTAAATGTCAAATACCAGTCAGTCAGTACACATATCAATGTATGCGTTTCGTGTTTTTAATTAATTTAGATTATTTAGGTGAAACTTTTAAATAGACCCATTTCAATGTGTTATTCGGAATATTTTTCTGGACACACGAGTATTTAATTTAAGAGATCAGGGCTTATTTGTATGTTCAATTATATTTTATTTGTAAAATTGATTACGCTGTTATACCTGACAGGTGTATTATTTAACTACCATAATAATAAAATATAAAAGTATATTCATCTTTTGAGGCAGTCGCCACTTTAACTATAATAGATTTATACATTGCTCTATTGCTATTTATTTTATAATATAATTTCAAAAAAATATCTTACGTTATTGATATGATGTCGCCTCGAATCATATATTTTTAAAATCAATGTCATTGATAAGTAGTTTTGATACATAAATAGATATTTATTATAATGTTTTAAGTACGTATGTACGTATATCAAGACGTTTCAACGATATACAGAAGATTAAAAAAAACACTTGTCGGAAAAGCAATATATTTCTCGGTAAAACCCAACTTTAAGAGATATATTACATTCTTGGGATATTGATTTTAATGGCTATAGAATTTCGGATCTTATCGCTCCAGTTCTGATGTGAGGGGTCGTTATTTTTCATTAGAACTAAACGCTCTTGTAAAAATAAAAATACTTTTAAGCACTCTTCAATTTTTTTATTTAAATACATACAAAAGTATAACTAGTTTTATTTAATTCAAGTTTCAAATTAGCTACAATAATACTTGACAGTGACATTGGTTTGTATAGGTGTTTGGTCTTAATTTATAAGGTAGGACACCTGTCTCTTAAAATAATATGGGCATACTACCGAGTCCCGCGCACTGTAGCCTGGTTTCCGCACACAGACCTGTCTTGGGCGGGCGCGGGCAGGCGCGAGGCTCGCTCTCCGGCCGGCCACGCCGCATACAACAGTAATACGATTATATTGCCCTCTATTTTAACTTTTGATACCACATTTATATTTATAATGCGAAATAAATTGACGATTCCCTGAAACCTGGTCAAATTAGTTAAAGAGTTGTATAAATGCATTAAAACGAGCCCCACGAATTCATTTTCGATACGTATTTCGCATTATAAAGTTTTAATTTTAAATTTGCTTTTATAAATTAGTAATAAAAATAATTCAGTTGTGTGTGACGACTGTCGTACCTAGCCAAGATAATATTATTCAGTTAATATCTTCTTGTATGAGTATGTATAAAAATATGTAATTTAAAGTTATTAAGAATAATCAAATAATGTAATGAATGTTGGGTTTGCAGTGAGAGATGGTTTATAAGGTCATTTATTTAAATTAATTATTTCATCACAGTAATAATTGTATTATGATTTGAGAAACTGTACTAAAACACAAATTGAAAAAAATAGTGTATTAACGTACATAGCTCGCACGAGTTATCATAATAAATTTTGTTTCATTTGCAGGCAATTTAGATCTATAGATATACTCGTATATGAGGCGACGTGTCCATCTCCCACTACAGTATCCAGGTTCTATTGACATATAAGCACACTGTTCTCCAAGTAAGAGATACAATGTGTTCCAGCGGCAGGCGCTTCCCCGTACTCGATGGGCGCTGCTTCGGGTACCGCCACGCCCATGATGTCTCCGGCGCCCACGCAGGACTCCATGGGCTACTCGCTGCCGGCGCCCGGCTACGACCAGCCGCAGCCGCCCTACGACGCCTCCATGGCCTACGACCCTATGCATCAGGACCTCTCGCCCTAGGCGATCGCATAGATATCCGAGCGGTACGCAACATATCAATTCCTAACTCTGACAAGACACCAGACCAGAATCTATTTAATGTCTTGACTCTTAATAATATTATTTGAAACCATTGTATTATAACTTTATGACTTGCACAGTCACTTAAATATTCCAAAAATTATCACAGTTAATTGATCATTCTCTATATATTTAATTCTTCGATCGTTTCACAAACTATCAAATAGAAGATCTAATTCGACCTACGTTATTGTTTCAGGTTTGGAGCACAATCGCGCAGCTTCCACCCAATTGCCATTACTGTAACTTGCGACACCGCACTCTAGCTTTTAAGACAATATACTACTCTGTCCTATAATTTTTTTTATACAATTTCTATGAAATTCTCTTGTATTGTTTACCTCATAGTTATATTTACTTTCCTTTTTTATTAATGCTAACTTGCATTTGAGGTGAATGTATATACTAGATAAATGCCGAAACGTTTAGTTTTTACTTCAGATTTAAATTCAACGAGAAAAACCATGCCATAAATTATTAGACCATCTTGAGCACTTCATCATCATATCTTATGGTATTAGATAGTGTTAGAAATACTATGAAGTTAGATGCTACTACCCAGTTCCTATGTTTGCAAAATATCGATAAATACAAGTACTTGAAATTGCATTAAAAGTAACCATAGCCAGAAGACTTAATATTACAACGTGCACTTATTTTTTGACTACAGCAATTGTTAAAGTTACACATTGGACTCACACTATTTTCGACATTTACCTCGTATTTATATAAAGTATTTATGGTAAAAGTGTAATTTATATAGCAGCTATCAAGAGTATTATATCGGTCCAGTGATTTCTAAAGTAATTATTTGGCAGTATTATGGCAGCTAGTGACAGGATCTCGTTTCAAAGCGTTCACTAAATAATTCTTACTCTACGGTGAATATAAATTAATGATATATGTAATAATAATATAAATGAATAAATAATGATGAAATACGATAGTATGTAAGTTAATATAATATAGTAATGGTAATGTAAATCTGTAATCATTGAGGTTTACTTGTGCTGACTAGATGAGGGCGACGTTGGGAGCACTACAGCGGCAATGTATACGATGTTTCGATTGATTTAATTCGCTATTTTAAAAATCTTTTTAGCTATTAGAAGGTTCTTACAGTATATGCGATATTTTTTTAAAACGACTGTTTAAAATGAAATGTATGTGTCAGCTGTCGTACTATACTCAGCGTCGCTGTAATAAAATGTGCAATTTTAAACTTTACTGTAGGGGGTTATGGTCAGCGCACACTATTTCACTCCTTTTTTTATATGTCAAGTCCTATCATCAGATAGCGTTTTTTTTATCCTTTTACCACTATTATGTATGTCGTATTTACAACTGAATTTTTCTGATGTTGTGAATATCACAATAATATATTATTATTGATTATATATTTTTTACGCGGTGCTTATTAATGTTGCTAGCACAAAATTTTATTTTTTCATGTAGTCCATAAGATTAATGTTAGTCATCTTATCGTTTTTGTTTGCGATCATTCTGAATCAAAGCGGACATATTTTACAACGTAACGAAATAAATAGTTTCACCTAGAGATAGTTAAAAATAAAAATATTAAAAATAAGTTGATGTGTTCTAAATCAAAATATCTGAAACAGTATACGAGAAAAATCAAAGAGAAATATTAATTGGAGTTTAAAATGATAATTTTATTAAATAATGAGGGCCTCTTTCGCAATGCCTTTATAGTGTTTGTTAGAGTTGTTGACACGATTGACTAGGTGTAATTTCTGTAATAAATGACTATATGATATGAATTGCTTAAAATTTTCACTTCCAAAATAGAATGTTTTTTAAAATTATAATTTTATTAATAATTGTTTATTATAAAAAAAAATTGTCATTTTTAATTTTCGTAAAATATAAATCTCAACATATTAAATTTCTTAAGTATATAACGATGAAGCATTGCTAAAAATATAAGGACCTTATTTGAGTCTTTAATAAAAAAGCCACATTTTTTTAGTGGCAAAGAGTTGACATAACCAATTACAATTGCGAAAGAGACTCTTCTGCTGCAACACGCCGCTGCAATCACGAGTCCTCTACAATATATAACTATTACATACTATTTATACGATTTTAATAATAGATTTTAATAAGATACGATTAACTTAGTGATGTAAAGCGTACAAGCGGCGTGAACACATGTATACGACGACGAGTTCAATGTAATTGTGACCATCAGATGAATAAATACATTTTTGTGTAGTTACACGCGCCTTTTATTTGTTGTACATATATGTACTTACCTTTATGTGCCAATATTCAATATGCACAATCCAACAAAAAATTATCACCTAAAAATATTGTTTTCAGATCGTTTTGCTTATCCGACTTTTAATGTTGATCGAAATTATGGAATGTATTTATATGATGAACATGCGGATGTCTAAGGATTATTTACTATTATTATTATTTATTTATTTATTTAACACATTAACAAAAGACTTGATATCATTTACGCCACCAGTGCTTCATAAACCTTTTAGGTTATCAGCATACCGGCATTCGTCACCGCTTGCTCTTACACATTTAAGTGCCTAGTCTAAAATTAGTAAAACATACTGGCAAATATCTCACCAACTATGATATTATTCAATTTTTAACCGATTTCACAAAAACGAGGTTATAATTTATTTTTTTATTATATGTATTTGTTAATGTATGGGTTTTTCTCTAAAGAAATGCTTAGATATGCTGAAAGTAAAAAAGCGAATATCTCGACTCCTGCCAAAAACAGCAAAGTTACAAGTCATGTTTGTTGCATCAATACAAGGAGCTAAAATGACTCGTATAGATCTATAAGTCCAATATATTTTATTAAGTTATTTTGTTTGGAAAATCGATCAAAGAACGTGGACATCAAGCCCGTATACTCTATCGCCCATTTGCAATGACAACGTGCTATCGCGAAAAATTAGATTTTCTTGAAGAAATAGCCATATCGCCATTTCTATGGAAAATCGATCAAAGAACGTGGACATCACGCCCGTATACTCTATCGCCCATTTGCAATGACAACGTGCTATCGCGAAAAATTAGATTTTCTTGAAGAAATAGCCAT